>JABEVN020004528.1:0-12793 GCA_013146195.2 Codonopsis lanceolata | reverse complement strand
TGAGGTGAAAGTTGGAAGCCCGTAAAATGGCTGGCTCCCGTGGCTCGCATCTTGCGTGGAATAAGATCTCGAGATGGGATATGGGGCATCGGTCGAGTCAAACTTTTCTATGTCGGGCATTTTGAACTTTGAGGAAGTATTGGCGATGGTTGCAATGTTAGAGCCCGAGTGAAAATTCCCTTTATTAAGGAGCTTAAGCATCATGGCCTTCATATTTTCCATCTCGGCCTCCATTTTTGATGGTTGGGGGAGTTGGTTTTGGTATATCTTGTTTGGATTTAGGAAGGTGGGGTTATTTTACGGTTGAAGGTAGGGATTTTGAGGTGGTGGGTTTTGGATAGTATCACGGATTCGGGTTAATGGGATTTGGGCATTATAAGTATTACAGAATTTGGATATGGATATTGGGTTGGATAAAGGTCTTGGAGTTATGGGTTTTGGATGATATAGGGAATTTGGTTTGGTTGGCTTTGGGTAGTATATGGATTCCGGGTTGGTGGGTTTTGGTAGTGTATGGGTTCTGATTAGTGGGTTATCGGTAGCTTCGGCCAGACGCAGGATCATTAGAGGTAAATATGTGGTAACTTGGCACAGTGGGTTAAAACTTTTTGGTCCATGTGTGGGCTATTTAGAGTGGGTTAGTTATAGGAAAAGGGAGGTCAATTGGGTTGGGTGTTTGGGAGAATATATTGTGGATAAGGGCGGGTAAGGGGTAGATATTTGGGTAATAGGGACTTGGTGGAGGATTGGGATTTGGGATAGTGGTAGTATTTGGTGGGTTGGTGTTTGGTGGGATTTGGGTTTGGAGGCACGAGATGTGGATGCTTTTGGGGAATAGTAGGAGAAGAATTCACCTCACCCTGGATTTTAGACTCGTACCGAGACGCCATTGACTCATTATTCGGTGCACTGTGCACCCAAATTCGATCTAACATTCTTTGCGTGTGGAGTCGGAGCATATCTGAGGCCACGAACTTTACTACCATGGTTGATTGTTCACTTTCTTACGCCATCTTGCTGCGGATCGTACCAGCCAGGCGATTACGCCTGTGCGATCTGAAAGCGATACCCTCGATCGATTTATCTTTCCAGAATCAACAGGCCGATCTTGTCTGCGTTTCCAAATTCGGGCCAGGTCTCTGAAGAAAATGGGAGTTTGGTAGGTATCAGAAAGTTGGCTGGAGGCTGTATGGGCTTGAAGTACATCGTGCCTTTTTTATTAATATTTTATTATTAACTTATTTTCATGTTCCCTACAATTGACCTGATAAGCACTCGCTTTATTTTGATGCCAGCCTCAGACTTTTCCCCCTCGAACAATGGATTCTTTTTTCCGCAGTATAGACCAACGTGATTCCACTCGCTTTCGACTCCTCAGACGGATGGATCGGGTCTAGCGGTGGCCTATACTCTTTCAGATCCACCATCCGAAATGGTCTAGGTCGAGCATTTGAGAATTATAAGTCGGCCACTGCTTGTTATTTATTGTATATATATATATATATATATATATATTTTTGTGCGCCTTACTATGTATATATATATATATATATATATATATATATATATATATTTTTTTTTTTTTTTTTTTTTTTGAACTTGCGTATTTTTTTATATTTTTATTTATTTACTTTTTTTGACAGGCCGGCCCACAATTCAAAGATACAAAACTGGCGGTCGGTCTGCGTGAAGTGTCCCGAAAAACTATATGCATTTTAACGTTGGATTATGCGTGGGGTAGGTCGCCATGGTGTAGGGTAACAATAACGCCGGAATATATTTACATGCGTGCACGTGTGCGTTATCTAGAAAGTCAGAAAATCCTTATTTATTTTACGATATAGAAAATAAAACAAGTTTGGCCTTCTGTCAGCTTCAAGCTGCTTGTGTGATTTTCTGCTTTTTAGTTTGAGCGAGCAAGCAATCACATCACATTAAGAAATAGAAAGAAAAAGTGGGGAAACTATCTATCCCTATTAATTATAATTTTGGTCCTATGCCCCAAAATAAAAGGACATAATGAATGCAGATGTACAAATATACAGAGTTACATAATAAAGTGAAAAAAAAAGCCGAACCGAAAGAAATAAATGAAAGAAAATAGAGCCTTAAGTAAAGCCCAAATCTTTTGTTGTGCCGCCTGAGATAAAAAGAAACATTACACATATATCATATATATATAATGTTGTTTGAAAGTTTTGTTCGGCCAGTACGCAGTGTTGTATGCTCTAGCGATACTACACTCTATTCGTAATGCTTTAAGGGTATCAATGGAGTTTCCAACCAATATACTTAGACCGCCTTTTTATATATATACATATTTTTTTTTTTGATTTTTTTTAATACTCTCGAACATGCCTCAGAATGATATCTGAATCCAGAATCCAGACCTGGCCGATGGAGGATCATATTCACAAATATAGCCACTACCGTAATGGGAACACTTTTATTGAAATGCGAATTAATATAACGAAAGATATACCGCAGCCTTTAAACAAAGAAAAGCCAAAAAGGTTTTATTTTATGAGTCTAGCCTCCATTTTATTTAAAAAAAACAACTCCCCAACAGAAGTCGCCACCGTGAGGTTCCTTTGGCGCGACTCCGCCCGCGCCCTTGGATATGGGGGGCTGCGAACGCGACGCGGACACCACCGCCTGCTCCACCCTCCCTTGTTTAGGGAAGACGAAACCAAAGTGCGAGAGGAGCCGTCCGCCTATATTAGCACGTTGGAATGTGCCTCTGTTGCCTTGAGTGGATTTTGTATCCAAAATGGGAACTAAAGGTTTCCACACACGTTATCCCTTATTTCGGATAACAGATATGGAATGCATTATTTCCATTCTCATTCTCCCTTTATTTTTCGTGAAAATAGAGAAGTGCAAGAAAAGATATTGCGACGCCCTACTTATGGATTTATTAAAATAGTCTTATGGCCCAATCAGATCGCTTATGGGAGCTATGTTGCGAGGCCCCACTGATCTGAAAGTTTTAGCCGCCACCTTTATTTTAAGGCAAAAATAAAGGAAAACCGAAAAGAAAAACCGAGATTTTAGAAAGAGGGTTCTGGGGCTAAGTTACGAGTGGAAGGTGCTAGACACCCAACTCGCTCCTTTCGGTCTCAAAGCGCTGTCAAGATGCTCATTGTTATATTAATCAAAGAAATAAATAAGGTCTTATTTTGACAAGGGAAAATTAAACAGATACATTCGGCTACATTATTTACTGACTGGCACTGCCTCTCCTTCCAATAATTACAAACACATTTAAGAATATTTTGCCATTATAATGGCTCTTTTACATAATATTTTCTAATCTAATCCGGCAAAGACAACGGCTTATATTGGCTACATAACGATTTAAATAACAATTTTAAATAATAAATAAGAAAAATTTAAAATGTAAAATAATAAAAAACAACGCTCTTAAAGGTATTACCTTTTAAAGCGGTGGTGTGCTCGCTCTGTCCTCTTCGGGAGAGGGAGTCTTTTTTTGTTGTTGTTGTTGTTGTTGTTGTTGTTGTTGTTGTTGTTGTTGTTGTGTTGTGTGTTGTGTGTTGTGCGAATTTGGGCAGCGTAACTGCTTGTATTTGTTGATTTTGTTGTCTGAAATCGGGCAGCGTAACGGCAGAGTGTATATTTATGTGTGTGTTTTGTGTGTGTGAGTGTTTATGTATTTATGTGTGTGTGTGTGTGCGGGTTTGAGTGGGGAGAAGAGAAAGTGGGTCGGCTAGAATGGGGTTGTGAGGGATTATGTTTGTGAGGGAGAGTTTGTGTGGGTGAGAGGGATTATGAGAGAGATTATGAGAGAGTGGGATTATATGTGAGAGAGAGGGAGTATTTTATTTGGGTGTGGGCCGGCTGGAAAAAATTGAGAGAGAGAGAGGGCGCTGGAGTGGGAGTGATTGTGGGGAAGAGGGATTGAGAGAGAGCTGGGAGTGAGGGAAATTGTGGGGGGATTTTGTGAGGAAGTATATTATATATATAGGTGGGTTAAGTAAGGAGTAAGTAATGGGGGTGGGGGGAAACCGGCTGCTCCCTTTTGTTTTTTTTTTTCTTTTTGCTTTTTTTTTTGTTTTTTTTTTGTTTTCTTTCTTTTTCTTGTTTTGGTTTTTCTTTTTTTGATTTCTCTTTTTGTTTTGTTTTCTTTTTTTATTTTGCTTTTGTTTTTCTTCATTTTTTTCGTTTCTTTTGTTTTTCTTTTCTTTTGTTTTTTGTTTACTTTTCTTTTTGATTTTCTTTCTTTTTTGGTTTCTTTTCTTGTTTCTTTTTTTTTTGTTTCTTTTGTTTCTTTTTTCTTTTGTTTTGATTTTTATTTTATTTATCTTTTCTCTTTTTTTTATTTTTCATTTCTTTTTGTTTTATTTTTCTTTTCGTATCTTTATTCCTGAAACATGTAAGAAATAATTAATAGTCTATTTTGTAATATTTAATTGATAATATAAAATAGGTGTGGTGTCTACACGCCGATCGAAGAAAAGCCGTGATATTTTTGACTGTTGCCAAATGACAATGCAATGGAATGATTGAATAACTAATGAGAATGAGTAACCTAACCTAATATAAACGGAGAATGGGCTGGGCCACTCAAACTTTTAATTCTAAGTTTTAATAAGTGAGAAAGTGTGGGCTACCCGCCCTCGCCCTGACCCAACCCGCAAAGCCTGTAATCCGCACGGGCAAAGTCCGAAAAGCCCGTTTTCCAAACGGGTATCTAATACATCAGCTCACCTCGCCCCTAATGGGTTGCACGGCGGGCATGCCCGCGGGCTTTTGCCCTATTTGACAACTCTCACCACCATTGTCATGCTTACAATCACCCCAAACACCACTCCTAACTACTACCACCAGCATCCCTGCAATCGCCGCCACCGCCATCATCAGTCACCACCACCAAAAAAACATGTTTACCTTGCTTTGCTAAAACAGAAAAATAAAATATCTTTAGCTTCCGTTAAGTCATTGTTAAAATTGGATGACAGTTAGGGATAGTAACGAAATTGCATATATCTTTAAAAATATAATGACAATTTTACTCGAAACATAGTACTGTGGCAAAATGTAACAATTAATCAAAGTACAATGACAAAATTAACCATTTTCCCTCAAAAAGTTAATTTTTTTTATTTGATTTGATTCATTTTTTAATTCTTTACTCTTTTCTTCAAAATAACTAGTTTGCAAAACTTATCACTTATAGACACATCACGACACAACTTTAAATTTCACTTTTTACAAACTCAAATTCAATTTTTTGAATTTTCAAATATTCAAGTCGAAACCAAAACCCATGTGGATATTTGAAAATATAATGATTTGGAAATCTCACAATGTTGTATTTCATCTAAACCACCACTGTCATCCCTACAATTGCCGCCACCACCGCCCCTAACACCACCATCCCTACAGTCGTCAATATTACTATTACCACCATAAGGAAATGCATTTACCTCGCCTTGTTCAAATTGAGACATATAATCTTTTTAGCTTCCGATTAGTTGGACTTTTTTTCTTAGAACGTATCACATTTCTTAGTTCCTATCTACTTTCAGTGTCAAATTACTAAGCAATGAGATACTCTAAATAATTTTAGGATATACCACTTGAAAGGATGTCGGTTTGTGGTAGTATTTTCCAATAAAATGAGAGTTGTGGTAGAAGAAAAGAAAGTCGATAGCCAAGGGAGGGGAATAGAGATATTCTCATATGTAACTATATTGGGTATATGAAGAGGAGCAAGTAAATTAATAGCAAAAAGAAGTTTGAGGTTTGGAACATAGTTATGGATAGAAGTAAAATATTTGAACCCAGTTATTTGTGATTACTACAATTGGTTTTGTTTGTAATATCTACAAGTTTGGGAACAATATGATAGTTTTTAAGGCTGTTTGTAATAGTCTGAAAATTAAAAAAAGTAAACTGTGGATTTTAGTTTTTTTTTTTTAACAAAACGCACAGATTCATCAAATGATTCTTCATTTTTTTCATCTTTTTGACATTATGACACATTCTCTTAACTCATTAATCTTATTTTATTTATGGGTAATAACTAAACATGCTACAAATTTGTTTAATATCTCGATATTCACCAACAATTCTATTATTATAGCTACATTTTTTCATATAAATCTAATAATGTCTTTTCCGAACATATTTAAGAAAGTACAACCATATTATTTTTTAGTTTCGAATAAAGTTTTAGTGCATCGACTGAGTAAGAGTATTTTTGTCATTTTAGAAAATATTGGGCGACATTTGTAACGATAATGGTAGGTAGGGGAAACTGATAATAAAATCAAAATAAACGACGAAATGAATATAATGAAAAAATGTAGGACCTAACTTTAAAATAGATTCAAGTCAAGAGATCAAATTATTATTTAATTATTCATGAAATTAATTAACCTAAGACAATTTTACTCTTTTGGTCTTAATTAATGGTGAGTGATATATTATATTTATGGCTATTTTTTTTCCAATCATTGTTATTTGAAATGGTAAATTTACGTGTATTGTCCTTAACAAAATGCACAGATTCATCAATTGGTTCTTCATTTTTTTTTTCATCTTCTTGACATTATGACACATTTTCTTAATTCATTTCTCTTATATTATTCATGGGTAATAGCTAAACATGCTACAAATTTGATAAATATCCCGATACTCACCGACAATTCTATTATTATAGATACAATTTTTCATATAAATCTAATAATGTCTTTCCCGAACATATTTAAGAAAGTAAAACCATATTATTTTTTAGTTTCGAATAAGGTTTTACTGTTTTGACTGAGTAAGGGTGTTTTTATCATTTCAGAAAATATTGGGCGACATTTGTAACAATAATGGTATGAGGGAGAAACTGATCATATGATAAATTTACTCTTTTGGCATTAATTCATGGCAAGTGATTTATTATATTTATTACTAGTACTCTTGTCCGTGCCGATGGCACGACGCCAGTTTGTGAATTTATCAATAAATGAAGCAGATAATGTGGAAATGAATTAATATTTACTTATAATTTGTCTAATTAAGTTAATTATGATAACAGTTAAAAAGAAAAAAAATATTTCAAATTACAAAACTTACGATTTATTTGTATCCGAAATTGCGGGCCGGAAAAAATTGAATTGATTAAGTTAATTACGATAACAATGAAAAAGAAAAAAAATAAAATAGAAATATTCAAAACTTAGACATAAATTAAATTGGGATTCAGTTTCAAAAAATAAATTGATTAAGTTAATTGCGATAACAGTGAAAAAAACAAATATTTCAAATTACAAAACTTACGAATTTTTTAGCATAAAATTGATTAATTAATTAAAATATCGAAAAGAAAAGGGGCGTGAGTTTGGTGGAGGAAGGATTAGCGGTCACCAACCGTAAATAGTGGGGGAGTTGGAGAGAGAGAGGGGGTAGTTGCTCAACCGCCGTTCACACATGTGAACTCGGGGAGTCATAATGACCGTAGGATCTCAGTAAAGGAATTAATCTCAGCCCCTAAATAGTTTTAGTCAATTGCACATGTGCGACTATGGGTTGTATTGTGATGTGGCCAAAGTTCACAGCTTGGGCCGTCCTTGAAATGGGTTGGATATCTGGGCTTGTGAGCACCTTCCCCGAGCCGTTAAGATCACAAGAACACCGAGTTGAGTTGAAGTGCAAGGCAAGGCCTCGCGAAACCTCCCGTGAGAGTAAGTATCGAGTGATTGTCAAGAAGCAAATTGACGAGAGTAACGAGGCTCAAGAAAGTGTGTACCTTGTTAATGATTATGGAGAGGTATATATAGGCCCTCAAGGTGGTTGAATCCGTCTAGGATTCAGTTTCCATAACTGCCGAGACAATCAAGGAGGAAATCCCTTGATTCTAGGCGAAATAAGCGGATGACCGCGTTGATATAGGAGTTGATAAGGCAAGTGTTCTGCCTAAGTAGGGAATCCTTTGACTTGCCTTAGGAAGCAAGTCAGCCCCCCGCTTGATGTGTGATCGCGCGAGCAAGGCTCGCCTCGATTATTCTGCTCGAGTTGATCTCCCGAACTCGTCCGGGCCCGAGGATCGGCCCTCGGCCGCAAGGCCTGTTCGACCAAGTCTAGGTGAAATAAGTCCGATTCCTTTGTTATGCAAGTATGCTTGGCCATGGCCATCGGCCTGGACAAAAGGCCTTTGCCCGCCAAAGTTTACGTGAAGGTCATGTTGCTCGGTGTTCGCCGTTTTTCTCATATTGCTCGTTGAGCGGTGGGCCCTGTGGATATGGTGCCCGTGATTGGCACGTGGTGCTAACTCGTGCCTTGCTCGTGACCCTGCTTGGGGCGGGTATATCGTATATGGCCCCTAGCTTCCTGTCTGGGCGAGTATTTATGCTCTGGGGAGCGTATTCCTCTTTAATGTTCGCCCGGGCTTTAACATTTGTGAATTTTCAAGAAGGCCAAGAATTCGTCGAGGAAAGTTGAGGCGTATCAAGGAAGCCTCTTGCTAGAGGTGTGTCAGGCGCGTGGTTGAGAAAAGCGCGTGAGCCGCCAGAAATTGGAGAGATTGGACGGGGCACGTAACACGAAGGGTTGCATTTAATGCCCCGCCATGATGGGCCGCTAAACCGAGCGCCGGCCCTCGTGCTAGTTTCCCCAAAAGCCGCCCGCCTATAAAAGGCGATCGACTCCTTCTTCCCTTTTACCGCCTTTGAAGATTTGTAATTTGCTAGAGAGAGAATTTCCGCAGTAACTTTCTTCTCCATTGTTGCCGTGTTTCTTAGGCGGAGCCTCTTCCCCTCGCTCGTATCCATTCCCAGTCGGGCTTGCAGATTCACGCCGCCTTCGATTATTTGAAGGCCTACCGCCTCCAAAACAACAAGAAGCTCTCGCCCCTCTCATTTGTGTTTTCTGGTCTTTCTGGTTTTCTTTTTTTCCTTCTTTTGTGATTTCATTAGGGTTTAAGATAGGTAAGATCGCCCTTAGGTAGAGATCGAGGAATAGAACCCGTGGTCTTGCTCGCTAGGCGGGTGTGACCCTTTTGGGGTTGACCAGACTTAGGGTTTCTTTACTCTTCCCTTCATTAGTTGTCCGGAATGCTAATGGCCATCTTCCTCGATCTCTTTGTAGATGTCCGACATGTCCGATAACCACCGCGAGGCCTTCGGTTATGGTGGGAGGAATGACTCGCTTAGCAAATGTAGAAGTCTCCCTCAATTAGCGTTGAGCCGAAGAGGTGTCGAATCTCGTGGCGGGCCGGCCGGCCGACAGCTCAAGGCATGTCGCGAACCCCAGTGGTAGACCTCGATTGATTCTTCTAGCGAGGAGGATTTGAGGAGAGTGTGGTGAGTGGCTTTCTTGCCGGCGGGGCCTCGAGGGGAAGCAGACTCGCGGAGGAGGATTCACCGGGCGAGCAAGGGTTGAACAAATTGATTTGGCCGAGAGGCCTCGATGCTCGATGCCGACGAGGCACAATCTGCCGCTTGCTCGGCGTTTTAAGAAAACCGGTCGCTCTCAAGTGGCGGCCTCGAAGAAAAGCGATCGGCCACGATAGAGTCCCCATGCCCGCTTCTTGACCGGAAGGGGTGGCCCTCAAGTAGTGGTTCCGTTGAAGAGAGAATCAAGAAGAGGCCAAGAAGAGGAGGAACCCGACCGGTACGTTAACGCGGATGAAAGCCGTTATCTATGCATTTTACAAGACCTGCTACATTGGACACGGCGGATAAAGTGACCGCTGGCTCACATCCCTGGGATCGACTCACCTTATTAGAGGCGAATAAGATGGATGTGCCCGCCGTGAATATGAAACTTTCCGTGAGCAAGGGAATGAAGTTATATTTTTGCCGACTTTTTTAGAGTTGGGCTGCGCCTCCCACTAGAGCCTTTCTTGGTTGACTTTTTGCTCGAGGCGAAAATTTGTCGCTCCTCGTGATCGATGTTGAACACCGTCCGAGCCATTATCGCTTTCCTTCACGGGGCGTGCTGCTAGGATCTCGAACCGACATGTATTTGCTCCGAAGTGTTTGTTTTTGCCCGGCAAACGGTGGGAGGATCGGAGTAAGAGCCAATTCTAACTTTTTGAGGCTTTTTCAAGCCCCGAAGTTCAGGGAAGGTGGACTCTTGGGATAGGAGGGTCTTATTCATAGAATCCAGAGTCGGTGGCCGTTATGCCATTGCCAGCGACGAAGTCAAAATCCCCAGGCTTCAAAAGCGGGACTTTAGCTCGGAGAAGCTGTCAGATTAGCCACTGAAAGCAGCCAGTGGGGGTGATAGAAGAATGAGAAGCAGCGTTGGCGGCAATTCCTTCTCGATTGGAAGGAGGCGGTTTGTGTCAAGCCTTGACTTATGCTGGCCGGTGTGATGAGGCGAGATCACGATCTGAGCCCGCCGATCCATGTGCAGAGACCCCATCCTTATTGGGGCGGCCCGCGGCAACATGTTTAAGCGAGGAATGTGTTGAGTGCCAACGGCCGGGCGGAGGCTAGCAGGCCTTATGAAGACCATGATGGTTTTTAACGCAATTTTTCTTGTTTTTGCTTTTCGTAACTAGCTCGCATTGTTAAGTATTGACCCCATTTACGCTCTCCTTGTTTCGGGGATGAAGAGCGTGGCCTTGTTGAAGGCGAGGAAGTCTGAGGCGATCAGGCGGTGACTTGAAGGTGAACGACCACGTGGCTCACTTGAAGTGCCTTCGGTCCCAGGCCAAGAAAACAGGGCTTGGGCAAGGCCGCAAGCCCGTAAGAAAGCACCGTGCCCAAGTCATCATCCTCCGCGAAAAGTGGTGCGGCGAGCCGCGGCGGTCGTTGAGGATCTTCTTAGTGCAAGCAGTGCCAACATCTGTGGTGCCTCTTAAGATGCCGGGGGAAAGGGAAAAGGAAGAAGAGCCTTTCCCCTCCTCCTTACTTTCGGGAGGTTCGTCATCGAGTCAGTCAGGCCACCTTTCTGCTCGCTGCCCATATGACTATCTGTCAGACTCAGCTCGGTTGGACGGACTTGGAAGCGGTGGGTTCAAGATGCCCTCACTACCAGTCTTTGCCCAGGTGAAAGAAATTCTGGCGATGCCCCATTGGGAGGCATCGACCTTTATCTTCGTGGAAGCAGGAGGCGGCTTGGTAGGGAAAGGTATAATTGAAAGGGCGCTACATGATGATCTTGCAGGGATAGAGACACGGCCAGGCCACGTCTAGTTGGGAGCGATGGGACTATGCTAAGCGAGGTAAGGCTTTTGAATTGGTTTTGTCCCTTCTTTTGCTTATCTCATGTGTCTGATTATCTTTCCCTTGTCCGCAGATCGCTTCTACCTGTACCAATATCTATGATAGGTACAACGAGGAGAAGGCAGCTCGCAAGAAAGCAGAGGCTGACAGCCTGGCCAATGAGGGCCTTGCCAAAGAGAAGGTTGAGCAGGTGGCTCGCCTGGCTGACGAGTTGGAGGTCCGGCTGAAAGAGAAGAAGCCGAATTGTTCGAGCGCAATCTGAAGTTGGTCGCCCAGAACGGTGACCTATCTGCTGCAAAGAAAGACTTGGTCGGCCAGGTGAAGAAGAATCAAGCCGACCTGGAAAAAGCTCAAACTGATCTGGCCGTGGCAGCCGAGCAAAGGGACCGTCTGCAAGTAGAGAGAGACGCGCTGAAGATGCAAGCCGTCAAAGATGGGAGGCATGTGGAGGATCTGCTCCAAAGATTGAAGGACGCCGAGCAAACTGCTGTGGAAGACTATAAGAAATCCATAGCCTTCGAGGATGACTTTAAGTTGACCGCCGCTTTTGACGAGGCTGTGAGCGATGCTATAGTGCCCTATTTTGCACATGGCGTCAATCATGTCCTTAGGCAGCTAGCTGGTCGTGGGGTAATCGACATGAAGACCATGGCTGAGTGGGCCGTTTCCGACGTCTACTCTGAGGAGGCCCGCCAGTTCCATCATTTGGTCCCCTATACTCACGACGAGCTGGAATCTTTGGCAAAGGTCGACGAGGAAAATGGCCGCGAACCTTGGAATCCACCTACTCCCCCGGCCGAGAATGTGTGTTCTCTGATCGATGCCTTGGAGGGCGAGAAAGCTGCCCAATTGGTCGCAGAGGAGGAGGCCCAGAAAGCTGAGCAAGAGGCTGCTCGAAAGGCCTTGAATTCTCAGTATACCGAGCAGTATCGGGCTTCAGCATCAACTCTTCCTCCCCCCGAGCAAATGCCTCCGCCTCCTCCAGAGCAGATTCCTCCACCTCCTCCAGAGCCAGCACTTGACCAACTTTAGATTAGGTTTATTTTGCTCGGCCTGCGCGCCCTTATCTTCTAGTTTTCTTTTTTGTAATTCCCAATCTGACTTCATTAAACTTCAATGTTTGTTGACAGATTTTCCTTACATTTGCTTTCGATTCAGTTGTTTGTTTGCTCGATAACTTTTTCTCACTCGTGTCTTTTGCCTGTCATTCGTTAATACAAGTGCTGGTGCTCCCCAGAAAATATATCGAGCAAAAATTCATGAATAAATTTAACCAAAGTGACTTATCTAAACAATAAGACTGATAAAGCATTCTAATTATTTAGATTGAGATGTTACCCGAATATTTTGTCGGCGTAAAATGCTTGATCTCACTCAAGGCTTATAGTGAGCGTGTTTCCGTAAGATCGCTGCGGCAAGGCCCAACTTTCAATTGGCAACCAATAACCGGGCAAGGCCTTTGCTCGATGTGGGTAATTCGAGGCAAGCATCGGTATATCTTCCCCTCGTGTCAAGATATACTACACGTTGTTACTCTGGCTCACTATAGGAACCGAGGTAGTTAATCGCTACCTTGTAGGAATGGACTGGTGAAGCCCGAGGCGAAA
>JABEVN020004527.1:0-12791 GCA_013146195.2 Codonopsis lanceolata | reverse complement strand
GTTAAGTGGAACTACTTTCTTCAAAGCGACTTTCCTATCGATTCTAACTTAATTTCTTCTCTAACAACCTTAGCTAGATTTGTCAACTAAGTTCTCATTTTTTCATCTTCTTGACATTATATCACCTTTCCTTAACACGTTTCTCTTAGCTTATTCATGCGCGAATTACTAAGCACGCTATAGAATTTTGCTTAATATCTCGATTCTCACCAACCAGTATTATTATAGTTACAATTTTTCATATACCTCTAATAATGTCATTTCGACATGATGTCTCACTTTCCTACATGTTTTTTTCTATTTGTCCTCTCCCGTCTATGGGCATTAAAAATAGTGATGGAAAATCGTGTACATGAGGATTATTTTGGTCATTTTGCTTGTGGCGCAAAGTGGGATTTGTTATAATTTCATCATTTAGTTTGCCATTTAATATTTAAAATATTTTTTAATTAAAAAATAATTATTTAAATAATCTAAAATTAGTTATACTTTGTCTGATATTTAAATTCAACGTTAAAAAATGCATTACTCCAAAAAATGAAATTTAAAATTTATTTTTTAGCCCTCACTTTCTTTCGTCAACCCCATCATTTATAGACTCACCACCACCACCACTAACACCTCAAATTTTACCATTAGTCCAAAATTTAATTTTTGATTTGATTTTATTTCCTTTTCTAATTTCTTACTCTTTCCTTGAAGTAACCAATTTGGAAAACCCATCAATGATAGACACACCACCACCACAACCTTAAATTTCACTTTTTACAAACTCAAATTCAATTTTTTTGAATTTTCAAACTTTCAAATTGAATCTGAAACCCATATGGATATTTGAAAATTTGATGATTAGGAAATCTCACAACGATGTATTTCATCTAATCCACTTGTCATCCTAAAAATTACTATCACCACAACCTCTAACACCATCATCCATGCGGTGTGCAATCACCATCACCAAGCGCATTCACCTCGCCTTATTAAAATAGAAACATAGAATCTCTTTAGCTTCTGATTAGTCGGACTTCTTTCTCGAACGTCTCTCATTTCTTACCTCCTATACACTTTCGGTGTCAAATTACTAAGTAAGGAGATAATCTAATTTAGGATGGAGCTACTTGAAAGGATGTTGATGGGTGACAGCTTCTTTTTCAATTTTAAAGGAGAGTTGTGGTAGAAGAAAAAAGTTGATAGCTAGGAGGGAATAGATAGATTCTCACATCGTAACTACTCCGGTTCTATAAAAATGAGCAAACAAGTTAAGACCAAAAGAGGTTAGAGGTTTGGAACCCTGTTATGGGAAGTAGTAAAATATTTTAAACCTAGTTATTTGTTCTTACTAACAGTGGTTTGTTTGTAATATTTATAAGTTAGAAGCAGTATGATAGTTTTTAAGGTTGATTGTAGTAGTCTGAAAATTCAAAGAAGTAAACTGTAGATTTTGGCTTTCTTTTGTAACAAAACGCACAAATTCATCAATTGGTTCTTCATTTTCTTCATCTTATTGACATTATGACACATTTTCTTAACCCACATCTCTTAGCTTATTCATGGATAATAGCTAAAGACGCTACATATTTTTGCTTAATATCTTGATACTCACTAACAAATATATTATTATAGTAACATTTTTTCATTTATTTCTATAATGTCTTTACTGAGTAAAACGATATTATTTAAGAATGTAATATCATATTATTTTTTAGTTTCAAATAAATTTTTAGTGTCTCGACTGAGTAAGAGTATTTTTGTTATTTTAGAAAATATTGACATTTGTAACGATAATGGTAGGAGGAAAGCCGATAAGGAAGTAAAAATACAAGACGAAATAAATAGAATTCAAAACTGTAGGACCTAACTTTAAAACATGAACAAGTCAAGGGATGAAATTATTATTTGATTATTAATTGAATTAATTAGTCCCTGATAAATTTACTTATTTGAAATTAATTAATGGAAGATGATTTATTATATTTTAGGCTATTTTTGTCCAAACATTATTTGTTGTCATGGTAAATTTACTTGTTTTGTCCTTAGTTAAATGGTGGGTGGTTTATTTGGTGAAGGGTTATTTTTGTCCATCTATTAAATTGTAAGAAACAAGCTTGACTTTTATAGTAAGAGAGATAAACATTTCTCTGGTCAAAGTCCTCAAGAATTCCAGTGAGCCATGCCTCTCGGCATCTTAAAAACTGTTCCAAAAAATATCAGGCAAATAAGCAAAAGAAGTAAAATATATCAACCGGAACACAGAAGATGAGCAACAAAAAAAAAAAAACAACAGAAGATGAGCTGATTCAAAATAGACAAGGGTCGGGCTTTTATGATCTGATTTACTTGTGAAGTAATTAGTTTTTAAATAGACGAGAGGTTGGACTCTATGTATAGCAAACATAAAATCATTACACCCTTAATGAAACCATGAATAAAAAAACTAACCATTGTTCTACTCAAATCATACTGTAAAGACAATTTTTTTTCTTTTTTATTATAGTAATCTTTGAATTCATGTTCGATGAATATAAAGATATTTAAACCTTTCATAACTCATGTAATGTTGTGCTCTCAAAACTTTCCTACATTTTACTAGTTACCTAGTAATTTTACCTATAATAAAAATCATTATATAGAACAAAATCCCAAATTGACATATATTACCAAACAAAATTAACGAATAATTACTTGATGAAAATGGTAAATCCAAGAAAAAGAGACACGAAACAAATAAAATAAAGAAGAAATTCAACTACAATTCCACAGATGTAAACTTCAAAATCCTATCCTTCTTCATAGATCTTAAGATTCAAGCACTCAATTCCAGATTGTCAACAGATCAAAGCGTTTGAGGAGATGTTACATTTATTTTCAAAAGCACCGTACTAATTAACCAAAGCACCAGTGGTCTAGTGGTAGAATAGTACCGCTGCCATCTGACGGTTCGATTAAGGCGGTGCAATTGTGAAGTTGTGACGACGATATGCACAGATATGTGATGTTGGGTCTTCACAATTGTCTGATATATCAGACGATAGAATGTGCATCTGAGCTTTACGTTTTAATTTATTTTGCAAGAGAATTTCCGCGAAGTAATCTTTAAATACGATATGATTTAGGTTTTTTTTTCATGTAATTTTTATCACTGTACACTCTGCATGCGGACGCATGATTTTACATTAAATGATCATGTCTTTGCCAGTACTGGACAATAGTTTAAAAGTCTTGAGTCTTGACATACCCCATTAATGAGTGCTCGTTTGTTGCAGCTTATTTGGAGTGACTTTTGGCTTTTGGCTTTTGAAAAGTCATATTTAGAGTGTTTGTTTCAGCTTATAAGCCAAAAGCCAATAAGTGAGGTACAACACCCTTTATGCATGGAAAAGCCAAAGCCAAAAAGCCAAAATTTTGAGCTTTTTTGGTTTTTTTTTTTAAAGATGAAGACAACTATTTATTAATAAATATTTGATTATCCCCATTTCATCCTTTTATGAAATATACATAAAAATATGAATACTAATTTTGAAGTTTTTTTTTTTAGCAAAAATATATCAACTCATAAACAGCTTTTCAACATCTGTAACAAACAGTCTATCATACAATCAGCCAAAAGTCATTCAGCCATCAGCTTAAGCTATCAGCCATAAGTCATAAGCCATCAGCCACAACAAACGAGCCCTGAATCTCCTTGCAAGAAGAAAGCTCTACTATGTGACATGGCAAGAGTACTGTTCTAAACTTAGTCATATATCACAATTGGTTACTATATATAGCTACTTGCATCAAGAATTCAAGAGTATTGCATTAAGATGCAGTATGTAAATAGTATTGTTAAGGTCATCGGATAAGAGCTCTGGCTGGCAACAAAAACAAGGTTTCAGTTCACATTGTTCCACTATGGATTTGAACCTATCAAGCTACTTTCCCAAAATTTATTTAACATAAAATAGATACTGAATTTATTCCTATAACGGGAAATTTATCGTCTAAATTGCTTGCAATGACCTCTGATTTTATGTTGTTAGTTTCATGTGTGTTCAAAGCCTAGGCAAGATCATGATGCTCCCAAGGGTTGTACCTCCTAGCATTTTATTGTTGAGAGCAAGCTACTTAATTATGTCTCTAAGGATTAATCTTAATTTCAAGATATTATATCCCTAGAAAACACACCCTTTAGTAGCTATGAAAGCACCAAGCAAATCTACCAATGACCTCTCTCTCTCTCTCTCCCACAAAGAAACTCAAAAGATAAGTGAGATCTCATAGTTGCCATTTATGGGCAAAGCAACTTTATTAACACAGACAAAACCAGAGTTTCCAAATTTAGGATTATGAGAAGAGTGAGTTTGGAGAGAAAAGGGTACGACACATTTTGATCAGTTTGGTTCATTAACTAGTCAAATAGACTCAAAAGGTATTGCATCACCACCCATGCAACACAAAAAAAAAAAAAGCTGATAACTTTTCTCCTCCTCTCCCAGAATTATTTAAGTTCTCATCGTGTGCCTACAGAACATTCCAGAATCAGCACCACAAAGAAGTATCAGGCTTTGCATAGTTATAGCATATAATCATTCATAAAAGTGACTATCATGGCTAACAAGAGAAAAAAAAACAAGGATTGAATAGGGCTTACACTATCAATCTGATCTCGAGGTATGAACTTCAAACCAGAAAGCATCTTTTCTTTACTTTCCTCACAATATCAGGAAGGTTGGTGTAGTGCAGCAGTTAGATGTATTCTGAACAACCAGGATCAAACAATCATTTTACTTTTAACAATGTTATCAGTTGAAAACATAGTTTTTGAGTAGATTGTAACACCAAAGAAATGCTTCAAATTAAACAGGGAAAAACAAATGAAATAAAAAAATAAAGCAGTTTTTAATTGAAATCATAGGGAGAAATCTATTCCATGCCGAAAGAAAACTTCAGCAAACAGTGGTTTTCACAAATACCTGCAAAAGCAAAGTGCCATCATTGCACTTGTCCGCAACACGTGTGCTAATCTGGAATGGATCAGTGAAATGCATAACTATGGTCCTGCCAATCATAATCACCGTCAAGCCTTTTGAATGAAGTTTTTGAGCATTAGTACTGCAAACTGAATTGCAATTTGATAGAAAAAGGAAACAAAATACTCATGTCTTTCAAAAATCTGATTATGTGATACCCCAAATTCAAGTTTAAGAGCTACTGTCCTCAATCCATCCACAACACTCTGTCTCTGGGAAATTACCGCTCCTATAAGAAACGCTAGAAGGTATGTTTAAGCAGTTGAAACGGAGAAGCGTATCGAGCAGAACATAAATATCAAATGCTACTGAAGCAAATACCTCAAACTCCTTTAAAGATGATAATGGAAATTGCATGTACCTTGGCTGAAGGCGACATTTTTAAGTCAGGACCTGAGCTGCCAAAAGAGGACAACTGGATCAGAGCTTGAAAGAGTTCCCATAACCCTAATGCATTTAACATAGGAAATCATTTGCAATTGAAACATCACATACTTACCTTGAGTGAGCTTTGTGGTCACTGAACTCCTTTCCCATCCTCCTTTATCCGGGCTTGGGACCGGCACTACAATGCTATATATAGCAATTGCAATGGCGGAGATAAAAAGGGGTTAGTAATAGGCAATGCAATTAATAAACAGAAGCCAACAAATTAGTAGATCCTAACATTTTAAATTACAAGTTTTTGGCCAAAATATGCATAGAACAAAGAGTCATTTTAAAACAAGATTAACAAAATTGATAACTCCAGCACAAATATCAATAAAAAGACACTAGACAATTCCAACACAAATATCAATAAAAAGTTTTCTAGGGCTTGAAGAGAAAGAGAGAGAGAGAGAATACTTACAACTTAGAAGCTAATTACTAGTCTATGCTTTTAATATTTCAAAAAATAAATCATGGTTCAAGTCAGATGATTTTCAATCTCTTCTATCGCTTCTTCCTGAATATATTATATTACTCCTTCTGCTCCTAAATGAGTGTCTGTTTTTCATTTTTCACTAAACTTTAAGGAAGTTGAATATTGCATCATTTTAGTAATACATGTAAATTAATGCCTTTAATCAAAACGTCATTTATTACTGCAAATGAACATAGTTGTTGCTGCTACAGATTGCTATAGACTTTAACTTCTACTCCGCAACAATTTCCCTATTAACTGTACTTTGTCAATAATAAAGTCACCACACCTTCTCGTAATCCGAGAAGAATAAACTAAGAGCCTATCTGTTTGGTTGCTAAGAAATATTTAAAAGGAAACAAAAAGAGTGGAAGTTCCTAATTTTATCTGCACTTTTTTTTAACTTTTTTCTTTCTTAGAACTCTAGATTCAAATTTTCCGTCTCTCAAAAGTTGTTTCTCTTCCATTTTACCTTGCTTAGAACTCTTGATCATGAAGCTGCTGATGTAGTACCAGGGCAGTACCATTGGAAGTAATCCTAATCCAACTCCAAGAACTATCTGATCTATAGCCCTTTTCAGTGTCAAAACGCACCAGAATGCTAGAGACTAATACTACACTGGAGTCTCTTCATGCCTAAATAGCCTGGATTGGCCTACAGGGTATGAGTCTTTGGGCTCAATTTCTTCGTTGAAAGTCCTTGCGGTATTCATTTTCTTTAACTGTTGATGTGGTGGAAGTTTTAAGGTTTCTGAACATGTGAGAACCCGAAACCTACTTGTATACTTGTCTTCCATACATGTTTAACATGATTAGAATATGCTTTTAACATGCTAGTAGTATCCCTAACATGATTGACTCGATTGCACTCCTTGATCGAACCGTAATTGTCGTATCGAACGCCTATTGCCTTGTATGCTCTAGATTGACTTGTTCTTACTCGGGCTTTGATTTTTGGACTTAGCCAAGACCTTGAGAGACATTTATAATTGTTTTTAGGACCCTTGATACTCATTTTAATGCTTCTTGGAGTTGTACATGCCTTATACGCGTTATACGTGCAAATCTGGACCTGTTTGACCGAACGTATGGCCTGAGGAATCGTTCTACCCTGCCAACCGAACACTTTGGGCTTTGTTCGGCCATGACAACCGAACATTATGAAGGTTGTTCGGCCTCCACAACCGAACAGTGAAGAAATCCAGCAAAAACGGAATTTTCTGCAATTTTGGCTGATTACGCTTGTGCCCTTACTAAACCTCTACCATTAGTGACTTAAACCACTTGTATTAGAGTCTAATTAGCCTAATCTAATCCTAATTAAGATTACTAAACCTATTTCTACCATTTATCAAGTGACATGTGTACTCCACTAACACATTTAATCAAGCTGATTGCTCTACATCAGCTCTAGCCTTCATGTTACGCTCATTTCCTCTGCTCGTCTTCTCCAGCCTTGAGCGAGCTTGTGCGTGAGTGCGTAGGTGAGATTAGTGCGTGAGGGGTTGGCTCCCAAGAGATTCAAGACCCGCTTGCGATTCCGAGACCGCCGTTGCGTAGCCACCGCCGAGACGAGCGATCGACACCGACAGTTTTTCTTGCTTCGTCCATTGCTTGGCTTGAGGTAAGCTATCAATTTCCCTTAGGTCCATGTTAGAGATAACATGTTACCCTTTCTTGCTTCCCTTCTCTCATGCCCAAATCATTGTTCTCCTTGTGTTCTACCATGATATTGATACATTTTAGAGAGTATGAATTTTTGGGAATTATTGACCATGAATGTAAATGCTTTGATTTGGACACTAAGCCTAGAAGTAAAAGTGTTCTACTCTATATTAGGAATAATTATTATTCTTGGGTCATAGAATTTCGACCATTATTTGGGGAAAATGTGATTCTAGGGTTCCATGATTTAGGAACTTAAGTTTATTCTTGGCTATGATTGTTATACGGATTAATGACCTAGATTAATTGATGCGATGACTTAGAAAAGAGTTGGAAATGCCAATAGTGTTTAACTCTATTTGGTTTGAACTATAGAAATGACTCAACGGAGTCGACATTAGTGAGCTATCAAACAATACCGGCTCAATGATCGATCCCTACGACGTTATTACATGCGTTACACTAGAAAACTAATTCTAGACTATTGAAATGAATTGATTGTCATGCTTGTATCTTTATGACATAATGAATGCATACTTGATAATTGATATATTGAGTTCGCTCTTGTGGAGCTCAATCTTGATTGTTTATTGATGAGATTATATACTAATCTTGAACGAGGACGCTCTTGTCGGACTCGTTCCATATTGATTGATTGTTGAGTAAATACTACTTGGCATTGCATAAGTCCAGCATACTTGTTATCGCACACGCCTCCACTGCGGCCACCGTGGGAAGAGCTCTCCTTGGCCAACCAATACGCGCCCATTGAGAATGACTATTGTTTTCCGAGCATCTCGGAGATCGATGTATTATCACAACCATCGATTATCGCCTGCGCTATCGAAAGTGTTTGTTTTGCGAGGTCTGGCGGCCCGATTCTATATCCTCATATTATGTGAACTATGTGCAATATTATGCATCTTAAATAATTGATATACATGATTGAAATAATGTCTTGCCTAACGTGTTGCATAATGCCATGTCATGCATGATTGATAGCTTACGAGTCTTTATGACTTACCCGTTCCCCTGTACTATTTTTTAGATCCTAGCAGACAGGGACCTTCGTTGAGGCTCGCATTGATCGTTCGCCTTAGTTCTCTTTTGTTCAGTTATTGCAGTCAAAGAGGTGGTTCTTAGAAGTCCTCTTCTCTTCTTTTGTATTTGCAAGGACGATGGGTATAAGCTAGTCATCTAGACTATGCTTGGGATTGTATAGACTTGTACTCGTGTATTCTGCTAGCTACTTGTAGTATTAACTCTTGTAGTACTTACTTCTCTTTTGATGCCGGCAATTGTACTAGCCGTGCCTTGTATATCGTGTGTTGTTCACTACGTATAGTCTTCCGCTGAGCATCCTATTAGCTCTTAATTATTTCCTTGTCGTATTAACTGCTTAGCTTGGGTTCGGTGTAGTCGCCGAAGACTTGGAATTATTGCTTAAACTGCTTATCGTGAAATGATTTTGAAAATTTCCGACCTCTTGTGTCGAAGTTCTCTTGCGATCGAAATGTTGCGTCACGCCGCTTTTAAAAATAAAATGTTTTGAGTCCTTGCATGTTCTTTCCCTTCTTGTATTGTCTTGTTTGGCGCTCGCGGTTCCATCTCGAATTAGGGTTGAGTCCGGGCCTGGTCGCCACAGTTGGTATCAGAGCTCTCGTTAGCTTTTGTTATTGGTTAGCTGTCGTTAGCTATTGGTCAGGATAGGTTCCATGGCCTAGGTGGGTTATTTCTTGTGTGATATTCTAACGCCGAGTGATTCTTATAGGTGCTTGATGGTGAATCCTAGAGCGCATCGTAGGCCGAGGTAGAGGCGGCACCTGTGAGAGTTCCTCGATGAACCTGAGGAGGAGTTGCCACCTCCACCACCGAATCCAGTGGGCATGAATGCTCAGATGGCAGATTTGTATCGACGCATGACAGAGTTTATGACCGAAATGGCTCAGATAGGTCAAGGTCAGAATGTTCCTCCTCCGCCACCGCCCGACGCAGAATGCGAGAGTATCGCCACCAAGGAATGAAGTTATACAGAAGCAAGGGTGAGAAATAATGCTATCTTAGAGAGGTTCTTGAAAATGAAGCCTCCATCATTTGAAGGAGAATCGGATGCTAGTATGGCGAGTTATGGCTAGAGGGCGTGAAGAAGATCTTTGCGATTATGGGTACATGCGGATGAGAGAAGGTTGTATTGTTAGGCGTGTATAAGCTTAGAGGCGCTTGATCATTGGTGGGAGGTTTCTGAGGCTAGTTGGGAGTTGAATCGAGTGGCTCAGTATGGCTAACTTTGAGATGGAGTTTAGGGCTTCTTACGTGCACTGTTGTGGTTAGGCGGACGGCGAGAAAGAGTTCGAGATTTGGAGCGGGGAACCATGTGCAGGCTCGATACTACGCTAAGTTCCTTGAATTATCCGTTATTGTGCACATCGGTGCGGATGAGAGACACGGGACTCATAAGTTTGTGAAGGGGTTGAAGGCGAGTTTAGGAGGCAGTTGTTATCTCTTGGTTGGAGGATTACGGAGGCCTTGATAGATCGTGCTTTTGAGATAGGCGAGACATTGAGGAGCACAGACGAAGTCTTCTCGGCCGATCTTCGCAGGTGACCTCACATTCGGGGAGGGTCAATCTTCGAGGGGAATCGTCCAGGCCATCGAGGGCAATCGTCGTTTTCATTATCGAGAATAGGCAGCAGTGCGGTGGGCCGATTTAGCGGCGATCGAGAGAGTCGTGGTAGTAGTGCTTTTACTCCTCGGGAAGCGGCCAGGCTTCGGGGTAGTGGACCTTTGACTTGTTCTTATTGCAATAAGATTGGGCATTCGAGCGGCGGTCGGTATAGGCTTGGCACTTGTCTTGGTTGTGGGGACTCTAGTCATAAGCTCGAGGCGTCTAAGAATAGAGTGGCCTTGTCGTAGGTTACGTTCGGCAATCGGATCCAAAGAGATAATGATGGGCGTCTAAGGCGCGGGCTCGTGTTTTTGCACTTGATCGGCAAGGTGTTCCCGAGTCTACACATGTGATCGGAGGTATTCTCTGTCTTCGGTCATAGAGCTCGAGTTCTTATTGATCCGGTTCTACTCATTCTTATGTCGCATCGCATTTCATAGAGCATTTATGTGTATTACTGCTTTCGGTTGCCTTACGTGCTTGAGGTGTCTACACCATTGGGTGAATGCTTATTGGCGTCGAGGTTTATAGAGATTGTGGCGTGCTTGTTAATGATCGAGTCTTGCATCTTGATTTGGTAGTATTGCTATTCGAGACTTTGATGTGATTCTTGGTATGGATTGGCTTTGTGAATCATGCTTTAGTAGATTGCTAAAGAGAGTCACTTTTGCCATGCACAGTATTCGGAGTTCGTGTTTATGGGTGATCTTGCTATGAAAGGTATTCATGTTATTTACGCTTTACGTGCTAGACAACTCTTATCTCGGGGTTGTGCAGGGGTATTTAGCTTGCGTGCTTGATACTAGTGTCTCATTGCTAATTTAGAAGATGTTCGGTAGTTAATGAATTTCGGATGTCTTTTCTACGATTATGCTTTGCCTCGGCCAGAGAGTTAGAGTTTTGTATTGAGCTTTGGGAACTTCGCCTATATCTAGGCGCCTTCTGAGAATGGCTCAGCGGAGTTGAGAGAGAGTGAAAGAGCGGTTGCAAGAACTTCTAGATAGAGAGTTCATTAAACCGAGTGTCACTTGAGTGGGGTGCACGGTGTTGTCGTGAGAAAGAAGATGGTAGTTCTGACTTTGCATAGATTATCGGCAGTTGAACGGGTTACTATCAAGAATCGGTATCCTTGCCACATATTGATGATCTCTTTGATCAACTTGAGGCTCGTTGTTTATTCCAAGTTTGACTTGAGGTGGCTATTATCGGTTGAGAGTTCGAGAGGAGGATGTTCTAAGACGGCCTTTCGTACGTTATGGCCATTATGAGTTCGTGGTTATGCCTTTTGGTTTGGACGAATACTGCGGTTTTATGGATTTAATGAATAGGGTGTTTCATGAATATCTTGATTGCTTTGTGGTTGTGTTTATTGATGATATCCTCGTGTACTCGAAGTCACGAGAGGAGCATGAATTCACTTGAGAGAGGTTCTTTCGATCTTGCGTGAGAAGAAGCTTTCTGCGAAATTCATTAAGTGTGCTTTAATTTGGAACAAGTTGCTTTTCTAGGACACGTGGTGTCTAGTGATGGTATAGCAGTGGATCCATCTAAGGTTGAGGCGATTACTAAGTGGAAGGCGCCTGAATGCGGTGACCAGAAGTCCGTAGTTTCTTGGGCTTGAGGTTATTACCGTAGGTTTATCGAGGGTTTTCGAAGATCGCTACTCAGATGACTAAATTGACACAGAAGAATTCTTCTTTTATATGGAGTGATAAGTGCGAGGCTAGTTTTCGGGGTGAAGAGAGGTTGACTACGGCTCCTATCTTAGCATTGCCTAATGGTTCGGAGAACTTTATTTATAGCGACGCTTCACTAGAAGGTTTGGGTTGCGTGCTTATGCGAGAATGGGAGAGTTATTGCCTATGCCGAGGAAGTTATCACCTCATGAGGCGAGTTATCCGAGCCATGATCTCGAGTTAGCCGCCATCATATTTGCACTTCATAAGTGGAAGCATTATCTTTATGGAGCTAAGTTTGAGATATATCACGATCACAAGAGTTTAAAGTATCTCTTTTCGCGAAGGAGTTGAACATGCGACGAGGCGATGGATGGAGAAGCTTAAGGATCACGGCGTACTATCTTGTATCATCGAGGGAAGGCTAATGTTGTTAGATGCCTTGAGTAGGAAAATGTACATGTCTTGCTTGATGATGAGAGAGTGGAAGATGCTTGAGGATGTCGCGAATGGAGTCGATTGTGAGCATAGTGTTATCTTTGCTAGTGTGGCGCTCACGCTGCTTTGTTTGGGTTGATTAAGGAAGCTCGGGCTCTTGATCAGGAGTTGAGGAAAATTATTGATGGTTTGGGTGATGGTAAGACACAGTTTGCTATGAACACCGATGGGATTTTGACTTTTAGAGGTAGAGTTTGCGTTTCCTGCCCAGATGGAGTTAAGCGTATGGTTCTTACGAGGCTCACAAGGCCAAGTACACTATACATCAGGGAGTACTAAAATGTAGGGACTTGAAGAGACGATTTTTGTGGAGATGGAATGAAGAGAGAATTGCAGAGTATGTCTCTAGATGCTTGACATGTCAACAAGTGAAA
>JABEVN020004526.1:0-12809 GCA_013146195.2 Codonopsis lanceolata | reverse complement strand
TCACAAAGGACTCTGCCTGCACGGCACTCACCTCCTCACAGCCACGTAGACGCTTTAAAGAAGAAGGTAGAAGATCACCGATGAAATTAGATGAAGAGTCGGGCGAACAACCGATGTCTCGCCATCTCTCTCTCTCTCTCTTGGTTTTCTCTCTATAACCGCCACTCACGCATCTTCGACTAGATCGCTCATCATGCTCTCTCACACTATGGATTCTCTATTATGCAAATGACGAGGAAGGAGCATAAATGAATAAGGGCTATGCATGCAGACAATAGAAGGTGTAAAGACTAGGCTACCCCTCCGCTAAACCACAAGCCAAGAAAGGGCTGGACCAAAAGAGGCGGGTAGGCTGCATAAGGAGATGGGCCAGCTAGATTGGGCTTAGAGAGTAACTAATTAGAAATGGGCTGCCACACTAACTTTGGGCCTCCTACAATTTCTAATAGTAGGTAGCTTGAAAAATCCTCCCAGGATGGATATTTCGAAAACATTATGTTGGGTGAAATTCGAACAATATTAATTGGCAAATCACCGATGTTTGAATCACTCCATATGCAAGGTAACTTTTTCAAAGGAGTTATTCCTTCATTTTTGAGACAACTAAAAAGCATTCAAGACATAGATCTTTCTAGAAACAATTTGTCCGGGATAATTCCAGAGTCTATTGGAAAGTTGCAATTACTTACGAATCTAAATCTCTCCTTTAATATGCTCGAGGGTGAAGTTCCAAGCGAAGGAGTTTTCACAAACATCAGCGAGTTATCATTTCAAGGAAATAAGAATCTATGTGGAGGGATTAACAGTTAATGTTGCATGCATGTCCAACAAATATCGCTAAGCAGAGGAAGTTATCGCTTCAGCACTATAGTTATCCTTCTTTCCTATCCCTCTCTCGATAGTTTTGCTACTAGCATGTATTTGTGTAATTTTTGGCAAATTGAAAGACAACGTGGCCGCTGACAAAGGAGAGCCAACATCTAAAAATCTCTTAGGCAAATGATATTACGAGCTAATTGTGATATTATTACAAGCTTTAGTGTTAGAGTCGTTAGATAAATAATGTTGTGATGATTTAGAAAGTCCATGTCATTACTTAAAAAAGAGTATATTTGATCTAACGGTGTAAAAATCTAAGTAAATTTGATCTAACAACACTAATACTAAAGCTTGTAATAATATCACATGCTCAATCTTGTAATATCGTACCTCAATTTCTTATGCCGAATTAGCTCAATCGAACAAGGAGTTCTCTTCAGAAAACTTGATTGGTGAAGGAAGATATGGTTGTGTTTACAATTGATGTGGCACCCACACTGGACTATCTACATTACGATTGTAGGACACCAATTTTTCACTGTGATATTAAGCCAAACAATGTTCTTCTAGACAATGATTTTTGTGCCCATCTAAGTGATTTTCGCCTTGTGAGGTTTCTTTCAGCTTGGTATTTCACGTGCATGGTCCTAGGTCATTTTCCAACAACACTTTCTCTGCTTTTCTTACCTAAAGAGAAACTTTCTTAACATCTTCTATGACAATGCTTTCTCTGCTTCTTCTTAGTAGTGACCTCTTATGTGGATTTAAGAAAGATAAAACTCACAAGTGTATAAATATTTTACTCACACTTTTATATAGAAAAATAATAAATTGATGTCAATCATATCAAAGATCAAGAGAGATAAAACTCAACCTCAGAAAATCACACTCAGGTCGTTAGGGCTGTCACGGATAAGAACTCACCAAAAATTAATGTCGTTACAGTCGCCGATGCTAAATGACCAAAATCCACCCTTCGTTTTTCCCTTTCTCTCTCGTAAAACACAATACTCAATCATACACCATGAATTTCACCCATGAATAAGTCATTCAATATCAAATCATAAAGTAAAATTTGATAAAAAATCGACACCCAGATTTGAACCTGATGTGACAAAATCTAGCTTAGGTCGTCTGATTGATGCGTAGGATATCTGGGCTTGATTGTATAGATTGATATGCTTCCTTGAACCTGTCTAAGAACACGAAAACACCTTAAGGGAGTTTAAGGTTTGGCCTCACGAAACCACTCCGGCGTGAGAATAAGTATCGTGTGAGTCAAAAGGCAATTTGACAGAGATTTGAGGCTCAAGAAAGTGTCCGTACCTTGTTTAGGGTTTATGGAGGGGCATTTATGGGCCCCCAATGTCATAGAATCCATATAGGATTCACTTCCATAGTTACCCATCAGAGATGTATACAAAAATGATGAGTCATATAGTTCAATTAGTCTTCATCGTCCTTAGCTTAAATTCCAACAAATTTCTCATTGGAAACGTTAATATCATTGGTAGTTTGACTGGAGGAAATTCTTGATCTTAAACATTCTTCACCACCATATCTACTAGTGCGATTACAATACATAACATTCACATCACCAAATGTTACATAACCGCACCAAATTGGGGTATTGGTCAATTTTGTTATCTTTGTAATGTTCATCGTGGCTTGGAGGAAAACTAGGAAAAAATGTAGAATATGTAAATGATACAAAATTATGTTAAGGGGCAAAGTGGATTTTGTGGATATTTTAGGGGGAACTTAGTATTTTGGTTTAATTTCGATGGGGCCAAAATTACTCACTAAATCTTATTGCACCATAACCGACGAAGTGACTCACTTTCATACGTTATCTTGCTATTTGTCCAACTTTGCCTTATCTTATCTATTGGCAATAAAAATAGTAATGGAAAATAACATGTACATGTCACATGAAGATTATTTTGGTCATTTTTCTTGGAGGTGCAAAGTGAGATTTGATTATATAGTTAACCATTTTGTATTTAAAATATACTTTTAATTAAAAATAATAAATATTTGTTTCAATAATCCCAAAACAATTATAATTTTTATCATATCTAAATAAATAAAACAAATTACTCCCCAAAATGAAATTTAGAGTTCAATTAATTTAATTTTTTATGCTTCACTTTCTTTCATCAACCTCATCATTTATAGACCCACTACCATTACCATTTACCACAACTACCACCTCCAATTTTACCATTAACCTAAAAATTATTTTTTGATTGCATTTTATTTATTTTTCTAATTCTTTACTCCTTTCTTCAAACTAACTCATTTGCAAAACTCATCATCTATAGACCCACCACCACTACCACAACCTTAAATTTCACTATTTACAAACCAAAATTCAATTTTCTAAATTTTCAAATTTGAAGATTGAAACCTAAACTCATATGAAAATTTGGAAATCTAACAATATTGTATTCCACCTAAACCACTACTATCAACCTTACAGTTGTGTCCGCCACCGTTCCTAACCACCCTATAATTTCCCCTACAGCCATCACCACCACCACCAAGAAACACGTTCGCATTGCCTTGCTCAAATGGAGAAATAAAATCTCTTTATCTTTCGTTCAGTCGAACGTCTCTCTCTTATTCGTCGCTTTCCTATATGCTTCAGTGCAAGATCACTAAGCAATGAGAGAATCCGATATTAGTATGGGCCTACTTGAAAGGATATGAGTAGATGATGATGTTTTTCAATTAAAAAAGAGTTGTAGTAGAAGAAAAGAACATCGATAGCCAGGGGACTATGTGTGACGACCTGACCCAGATCCCAGCACAGAATCTCGAGGTCGTGTCGCTAAACGAAGACAAGAAGAGGACAAGCACAAAGTAAATAATAGTTCAAGTCAAATAATAGAGCTATCAAGCTCTAAACATGAATGTACAATCTTATATAAATATGAGTCAACAAAAATCGAAGATGCGGAAGCGTTAACATAGTGAAGCCCCGAGCTTGAGAGCTCGAAAACTGAAGCAAATAGAACCAAAAAAGGAATTCATGGGTCTTAATAATTAAATAATATGTTAGAAGATTTCACAAAAAGGAATTAGTCGGGATGGTTCACAGCGATACATTTAAGGTTTGCCGCAGAAATTCTTATGTTTCCCACGCCATACAGTTTAATCATTTGTTAGCTCCATTAGCAATCCGTTAGCATCAATTTGCCTTGGGATACTTGACGGACCCTAATGGACTTTAACGAAATGATAAATGACACATTTAAAGCCAAACGCGACACATTGAAAAGATAAAAGTGACATATTTTAAGGTTGAAAGTGACACTATAAAGGGAAAATTTATTATAATTCTCATTAAAATACAAAGTAATACTCTTAATACTAAAAAGTAACACTCTTAATACTAAAAAGTAACACTCTTAATATTAAAAAATGACACTCTTAATAATAAAAATTGACACACTTAATAATAAAAAGTGTCACATTTAATACTAAAAAGTGTTACTTTAAAACTAACGTTGACTGCAAAAAGTGACACATTTAATACTAAAACGTGACATTTTCAATGCTAAAAAGTGACACTTTCAAGGTCAATAACGACGATTTTTTATTTATAAGGCAAAATGACACTTGTACGGTCAAAAGTTTAATATTAAAAAGTGACACTTTTAATGTTATAAAGTAACACTTTAATGTCAAACGTAATGATTTTTATTGATAAAAAAAATGACACTTTTCAAAGTGAAAGTAACACATTTAAGACTAAAAGTGAGACATTTAAGCCCAAAAAGTAACATTTTTTTAGGGAAAAAATATATTTTTCATTAAAAATGCAAAGTGGTTCTAAGGCCAAAAGTGACACATTTTATACTATAAAGTGACACTGCTAATAGTAAAAAAGTGACACTCTGCATATATAAATATGAGGAGTGGCGTTGTAATTTTCAAAAACTAAGGGTTACATTGAGATTTCTGAATTTTGACTCATTTAGTCTGGATAGATCCATCTTACGGATAAGGATCCGTAAGACCGTCTTACAGGAGACCACACACACACACACACACACACACACACACACACACACACACAAATATATATATATATATATATATATTGATCATCATGCTTGTGTCATTCGAACCGCGATTCATCAATTTTATTGCATTAATTTTTGCACCGCGGTTCAATAGTTTAATTGCCTAGTCCTATTGCATCGCAATTCATCAATTTTATTGCATTAATTTTTGCACTACAGTTCAATAGTTTAATTGTCTATTATAATTGCACCGTGGTACCAATTTTTATGTAACTCGATGAATTAATTTTTGAACTGCGATACATATATCTAATCCAAGTTGCACCGCAGTATTAACTTTTATGTACCTCGATAAATTAATTTTTGCACCTCGATACAAAATGATAATGAATCAGACCATGTTCTCAACCTTCTTCTTCCATCTCCTCTATCATAAGCCTTCTTCTTCCCCCTTATCTTCCGCCTTCGTCCTACTGAAAATTCATTCAATCCAGCACAGATTCATTAATGAATCAACAATGGTGATTTTCAAATCCAAAGTGTGTTGCCGGAGCTGTTGAAGGAGACGATGACATTTTCGGAACAATATTTCGAAAAGTGGTCTTTTGCGGTTGAAAAAAAGAACGGTGGACTTTTGAGGTTAAAAACTTTAGAAAAAGAACTAGTCAAAATTTTACCCTAGAATTTTTAGATTTCACACGTGTGGATGTCCAGGTGGGCGCCCATATAGCCCGTCATATTTAATTGTGACAAAAGGGCATGCCCATTTGTGTCAATTTAAAATTCTAAATGTGCCTTTACTTATTTTATTTGATTCCAAATTTATTTTCATATATCTTAATTTCAAATTTTTATTTGAGGTAAACGTAATAGCAAAAAGAGATATATGTACTAAAAAAATATTACCATTACATACTTCAATCTTAAATATCAGTTCGTATATAAAAATCAGTGGAGTATTTTATTACCAATCAAATTTGTAGTTTATATTGTTGATTTGTAATTTGACTACCAATGAATAAAGAAGGGTAATTAATTATTAATTGATGCAGTCTCAACTCAACTCCCAAGTCTTTCAATGACTTTCAACTTTGGAAACAATTTTTTTGCGGTTTAATGATTAGACTCTTCGCATTCCAATTGTTTGCAGATTTTCATAAAAGTATATTAAAAGAATATTAGATTATCAATAAATAATATTAAAAGAATTGGCATAATTACTGTTAAAGACAAGGATTATGTTGATAAAGATGAAGAAGTAAACTGAAGAGGGGCTAAAGTGCTTATATCTGGTTCTTATTCATTCTTCATAAAAGTACAGGGGTATCGGGTGTATTTAGCTGATAGTTGTTAGCTTAGTCCGGTATTCATTAAGGGTAGTCTAGTCTTTTTCTTTTCTTGTGGCAGTTAAAGCTGTTGGGCTGTGTTCTTGTTTAGCAGTATATATATCTGCTAGTTCTCCTTTTGCAATCAATTAAGAAAAGAGAGAAAATTTCCCTAAATAAATTTTACAACTATTCTGTAAGAAATGTGTTTCCATCTTCATCAATAATATGAATTACTCAAGAATATTATCTTTTATCATGGTATCAGAGCAAGGTTTATCCGGAATTCATACAATTCCTTTCTTCCTTCAGCAAGTTCTTCCCTGATCTTCATCATCTCCAGGTTCTTTTTTTTCTTCCTCCTTCTTCTATTTCTGTTAAGCCTTCTGTCTTTGATTCATCATGTCGGATAATAACCCTCCTATTAAAGAGGACTCAAAAACCTCTCAAGAATCTGCTAGTCAAACAACAGATTACTATGATTTTTTAGAAACAACATTTCAATTACCTCCCAGCCATCCTCTTTTTCTTCATCCCCATGATCATCCAGGGATGAATCTTGTTTCTGAACTCCTTACTGAAAACAATTTTACTCAATGGAAGTTAGCTATCACCATTGCTCTTTCTGCCAAGAACAAACTTGGCATGATCAATGGGACATTCAAGAAACCACAACCAGAATCTAAGTACATTAATGTCTGGGATAGATGTAATTCAATGGATGATTTCTTGGCTACTAAATTCCGTGTCCCCTGAAATCCGGCAAAGTATTGTCTACTTTTCTTCATCTAGTGAAATGTGGGAAGACCTTCTTGCTAGGTATTCACAAAGTGACATTCCTAAACTCTATCAGATTAGGAAAACAATTGCCCTATGCACACAAGGCACTCTTTCTATCAATGCTTATTTCACTAAATTTAGGGGACATTGGGATGAACTTCAGAATCTGTTACCCATTCCTAATTGTTCATGTGACTATACTTGTGGAGCCTCCAAAATCCGTGAAAACTATGATCATGCCTACAAGATTACCCCATTCTTAATGGGACTTTCTGACTCTTACACTGATGTAAGAGGTCAAATTTTACGTATGATTCCTTTACCCTCCTTGTCAAAGATTGTCTCTATGTTAATCCAAGAAGAAGGGCAAAGGCAATGTGGCCACTCCTTAAACCAACAAGATGTTCCTACTGCTTTACTTGGAAGGTTTAACAATAGTAATGGAGGCAACAGATTCAACAAGAATGTTCAGAATCCTGGCAAGAATATGAACAATTCAAAGGGAAAGTTTTTTTGTGATCACTGTCATGGAGACTCACACACAAAAGACAAATGTTTTTTCTTGAATGGATTCCCAGATTGGCATCCTTTGTTTGGCACAAAACCAGACCCTTCAAAAATGCCAAAGAACAAAGCTAAATCAAAGTCTACAAATTCAGCTTGCTTGAAAGACAACAGCAACAACAACAGTCAATTTACAAAGGAACAAGTGGCTCAGATTCTATCTATGATCAATCCCAAAGCCAACTGTGGAGAAATTGACTCTCCTCTTGAGAACATTGCTGAGTGTATGGCAGGTAACACTGAACTCACTCTTAGCTATGTAAATTCATTTTGCTTATCTAATTGCAATTCAAGAACTCAAGACTGGATTCTTGATACAGGTGCCTCAGATCATATAACCAACTCACTGTCAAATCTTGTTGATCCTATTCCCACTCAATCATTTATCCATTTACCTAATGGAAAGAACTCAAAAATTACACATAAAGGATCTGTCAGACTTACTAGAGATATCACTCTTCACAATGTCTTCTTTGTTCCTGACTTTCAATTTAATCTTGTCTCAGGAAGCAAACTTACTCAAAGCACTAAGTATAACCTTATCTTTACTACTAATTCTTGTTTTATTCAGGACCCTGCCAAGAACACTCTCAAGGAGATTGGTAAGCTGAATGAAGGTCTGTATAAATTGCAGACAAGCTATTGCATTGGAGAGACAAATAAGAACATAGCAGATAATTCTTTCTATGGCCAAAATAACAATGTTTCTATTCATCCTCCTGATAGTGTTTTTCATTACAGTTCTTCTCCTCCTGATCCTATGTACCTGTGGCACAAAAGATTAGGCCATTTGCCTTTATATGCTATGAAAAATATTGATTCTATATGCTCCTTGAAGTTTGACAATTATAATCAATTTCACTGTGATATATGTCACTTGGCTAGGCAAACTAGACAACCATTTAGTCTAAGCAAATCTCACAGTACATCTGCCTTTGATCTGCTTCACTGTGATGTATGGGGTCCTTACAAACATCATACACATGATGGATATAATTCCTTCTTGACCATTGTGGATGACCATACTAGGGCCACCTGGACTATACTTCTAAAAACCAAAGCTGTTGTCCACCACTTAATACAGAACTTTATTACTATGGTCAAGACTCAATTCAACAAAAGTGTTAAAGAAGTCAGGTCTGATAATGGCACAGAATTCTTTAACACTCAAATGAACACTTTACTTGACTCTTTAGGAATTATCCATCAAAGCTCTTGTACTGAGACACCTCAATAGAATGGCAGAGTTGAAAGAAAACACAGACATCTCTTAGAACTAGCTAGGGCTCTCAAATTCCAATCAAACCTCCCTATACAATTTTGGGGAGAATGTCTGCTCACTGCTACTTATCTCATTAATAGGCTCCCAAACTCTGTGTTAAAACTGAAAACTCCTTTTGAAGCCCTTTATGGTTTTAAACCTAACTATAATCATCTTAAAACCTTTGGATGTTTATGTTATGCTTCTACTCTTGCCCTCAACAGGGACAAGTTCATGCCTAGGGCTCAAGTGTATTTTTCTTGGCTATGCTTATACCAAGAAGGCTTACAAATGTTACAATTTATCTACTCAAAAACTTTTCTTTAGTAGAGATGTAGTGTTCTGTGAAGACATTTTTCCCTTCAAACAAGAGAATCAATCTGAAATTACTAACAAAAACCTGTTTCCTAACATTGATGTATGTCCCACCACTGACAATGAAGATGAACAATTCATCACTGCCACTCAAGACACTAACAACAAAAACAATGAATCTGATAAGGATACCAATACTCAACCTAATGATAATGTTCCTGTTTCTACTAGACCTACAAGAAACAAAAGTATACCTGTAAAATTTAAAGACTACACTGACTTACCCTCTCATATTCAAACACATAATATTAAAACCAAGTCTCCTTATCCTTTCAAAAATTATTATAATCTCAATCAAATCTCAACTGAGTATATGAAATACTCATGCAAGATTTCTACTGTCACTGAACCCCAAACTTATGAACAGGCCTCCAAAGATCCTCTGTGGTGTAAAGCCATGGAAGAAGAGTTAAAAGCTCTTGAAAATAATAAGACTTGGACCCTAGATTATCTTCCTAAAAACAAGCATAAAGTTGGATCTAAATGGATTTTCAGAATTAAGTTCAATCCTGATGGGAGTGTAGATAAATATAAGGCTAGGTTAGTTGCTAAAGGTTTCACCCAAGTAGAAGGAAATGATTACTTTGAAACCTTTGCACCAGTGGCCAAAATGACATCCATTAGACTTCTTTTATCCATTGCAGCCTCACAAAAATGGGAAATTATACACATGGATGTGTCAAATGCCTTCTTACATGGTGACCTTAATGAGGAAATCTACATGGACCTTCCACCTGGATACAATCATAACCTTTCAATTTCAAAGGACAAAGGTCCAGTTGTCTGTAAACTACATAAATCCCTGTATGGCCTCAAACAGGCACCAAGACAATGGTTTGAAAAATTCTCTCATACCTTATGTGAGTTTGGATTTATGCAATCTTCTAATGACCACACCTTATTTACTAAGAAGAGTAATGGAAATTTTGTTGTTGTTCTTGTATATGTTGATGATCTCCTTATTTCAGGAAATAACAAAGATCTGATCATCAAAGTAAAAGACTATCTGCATTCAAAATTCCCTGTAAAAGATTTGGGAAGTCTCAAGTACTTTCTTGGCTTGGAAATTGCCAGAAATTCTACTGGTATATGCCTTCATCAGAGGAAGTATACTGTGGACATTATCAAAGACTGTGGTCTCCTTAATGCTAAGCCCAAACTCACACCAATTGAACAACATCACAAACTTGCAGTCAACACTAGCAATCTATTGAGCAATCCTTTGCCTTACAGAAGACTGATAGGGAGACTGATCTACTTAACTATCACTAGACCAGACATTGCTTATGCAGTGCACATCCTAAGTCAATTTATGGCCAAACCAACTTCTGATCAATGGAAAGCTGGCTTAAGGCTTGTCAAATATCTTAAGAGCAATCCAGGACAAGGTCTCTTCTATCCTTCAGATTCCCCTTTATCCCTTTACAAAGTTCAGTGATTCGATCGGGCTTCCCGCCTCTATTACAAGAAGATCTGTTAGTGGATACTGTGTCTTTCCTGGTAGTGCCTTAATATCCTGGAAAAGCAAGAAACAACATACTGTAAGTAGATCCTCATCAGAGGCAAAATACAGGAGTATGGCAAACACCTGCTGTGAATTGATCTGGATTACAGCAATGCTCAGAGATTATCAAATCATTACTACTGATCCCATTCCTCTTCACTGTGATAATAAATCTGCTATATACATAGCTGCAAATCCTGTTTATCATGAAAGAACCAAGCACATAGAAATTGACTGCCACATTGTCAGGAATTTGGTGCAACAAAAGCTGATTATAACCAAGTATACTCCTTCTCATCTTCAAGTGGCTGATATCTTCACTAAAGCCCTTCCAAGTTCTCAATTCTCTGAATTACTGCGCAAGTTGCAAGTTAAGAATCTTTTCTCCACTTCCAACTTGAGAGGGGGTGTTAAAGACAAGGATTATGTTGATAAAGATGAAGAAGTAAACTGAAGAGGGGCTAAAGTGCTTATATCTGGTTCTTATTCATTCTTCATAAAAGTATGGGTATCGGGTGTATTTAGTCGATAGTTGTTAGTTTAGTCCGGTATTCATTAAGGGTAGTCTAGTCTTTTTCTTTTCTTGTGGCAGTTAAAGCCGTTGGGCTGTGTTCTTGTTTAGCAATATATATATCTGCTAGTTCTCCTTTTGCAATCAATTAAGAAAAGAGAGAAAATTTCCCTAAATAAATTTTCCAACTATTCTGTAAGAAATGTGTTTCCATCTTCATCAATAATATGAATTACTCAAGAATATTATCTTTTATCAATTACCTTTCATATTTTTGAAGCACAATTATATGAGTCCCCAATTTCCAAACCAAAACTGGAATTCATTGATAACGTCAAATTTGATTGGATAATTAATAAACTGTGCAAATTGACATGTATATATGAGTCCTTTTTTGGCAATATGATTTTGGGGGGATTTTTCTCTATATAGACAATTCAACACACACACACACACACACACACACACACACACACACACACACATATATATATATATATATATATATATATATATATATATATATATATCAAACCTCTTATGAAAAGATATTTCTATGTTGTGAAATTGAGGTTTCTTGTTGTGCACGTAAATTTGAAATATTCCGAAGCACGTATGACAATTGGAGACAAGTTCAAAGTTGGCTGTAAACTCATGACTTCTTGTTGCACGTAAGGTAGATGTACAACATACCACAATAATGAGATAATTTCACTTGAGGTACCAAAAGTGAAATTATCCCCCACGATAATCAATGACCTGCTCTTTCATGATAAACATTTAGCGAGATGAAAAACCTTAGTAGCTTTATTGAACTTACTAGTTGTGGATTTGGCCATTTGGGTGTTACGGGATATTCTTGATTCATCATGCATAATCGTACTTTGCAACTAAAATAAAAATTAAAGATATTCCAACAAATAATTCCAATGTTTTCAACATGATTTTTCATTGTCGGAAAGCTTAAATCTCTAAATTTCCAAGTGATTTCAAGTGAAAACCATAATAAATTTCTTTCATTGTATTTGTAGCATTTCTTTTTTCGAAGAACCTTATATATGCTTAGTAATTTTGTGTCTTAGTGCATCCCTGGTCCAAGTGCAGCCATATAAGCCGTGCGAGATCAATTCAAGCAGCGTCTTCTCTTATTGTTATACTACAGACTAAGTTTGTTTGGTTTCTTGTGTAGTAGGCTCAATTTTAAATTTATTATAATTTCCATTGCCTCTTCAGTATACCCAGAGATACTCTTATGAGTTTGTATTTTCGTTTTTTAATTTATAAATTAAACATATATAAATAAATGATGAAAAATATACAACAAGGGGACAACCAAATTAGGACCAAAGAACCTTACCTCTAACAAAATGAATCAATACTCGTTGCTGGGATAGGTAGCCATTTCATAGTTGGGGTTGAGGTAATTGGTGTATCTCTTTTCATTGTTTTAATTGAAAGTTTTTTTAGCTGGTCAAAAAAAGAAAAAAGAAAAAAGGACTTGGTCAAGGACTTTTTATATTCTTGTGATCCGTACACCATTCTTATATTAACATTTCCCTACTATGAAAGAAAGATTTATTGACTAGGATTTAATGTTTTAAATCTTGAGAATTCAATTATGAGTAGATCTCTTATAAGG
>JABEVN020004525.1:0-12810 GCA_013146195.2 Codonopsis lanceolata | reverse complement strand
TTAGTATTGTGATTTATTTATAAGTCATTGAATAGGCCAACCTAATTGGAAATTATCGTCTTGTAATAGGAATAGTAAGTTCAAAAACGAAAAGGGTAAGAGAAATTATTGGTATAAACAATGTTCTAAAAATCAACCTAGGCGTAGGCACCACCCCAACGCCTAGAAATTTGGCAAATCAACGAAAAAAATGAATAGGCGAGCTAGGCGGGCTAGCGACCCAATTACCGATTTTTCCTATTTTTTTGGTTTTTTTATTTTGGCCCTAATTAATATAATTTTGGGTTTTTATAATAATAATAATAATAATAATAATAATAATAATAATAATAATAAATTAATAACAATAAATATCAATTTCAAATTATTAAATTATTTTTGTAAATTTGTAATTGTCAACGTACCTATGGATAATTGAACTGTTGATTATTTTTGTAATATTTTGAACCTTAGATGATATTAAATTTTAATTTTACTTTTAAAATTGAACATCATAATGTAATTATTATTTTTTAAATTATTAGGTGATATTTAGTATTAGTATATTTTAAAAAATTATGTTTAATAATTAGGTTATAATAAAAAAAATATTAAAACTCAGATATTATGTTTTATTTCTAAGCCCCACCTATACCCCGCCTAGGCACCTAAACCCGTCGGCGATTTTAGAACATGAGTATAAATATCAAATTGTCAACTTTATCTCAGTTAAGATTTCAACTCTCAATAATATGATGCAATTCCACATAATGAAACACAAATGACGATATAACCATAGGGTTCGACACGATATCAAAACAATGGCGCTATATAAAAATATTTTACAGATATACCGATACTTCCATTCAAAAAAAGGTCCTTCCATGATTCTCAACCACCGAAGAGATTACAACTTTGAAGTAATTTGTTATCAAGACGATAGTTTATTTCACAAACATTAATATATATAGCGAAGTGATTTGTTTTCATTTTTTTAGTAACGGTGGTAAACTACATAAAGGAGTTCACTCACATTGTGAATTCAGCCTATTCTTATTTGAAACAAGTAAATTACAAGTCAAACTTGCTAACTGGGGTCCGTTTTTGTAGACTAACAATCCCATGTAAGTTTAGGATTTCAAGAAAGATTATGAATTTCATGTACATTTAAACTTGACCGCCGGTTCAAAAATTAAATAAGGGGATTCAAATTCGAACCATAAACAGTGGCGGTTCCAATTCCAGTTCAAAACACCGGTTCACACGGTTCCAAAAATCATTATTATTGCTTAAAAAAACTTTTTATGTTTTCTATTTTGATTTGGAACCGCCGGTTCACTTTGAGGTTTGGAGGAACCGGACCATTGAATCGACGGTTCCAATTCATGCACGAAGTCCGGGTCGAAACCGTTTGGGCAAAACCTCTAGGTATTTTTTGTAATTGCAACAAGTCTTGTATTTACAAGGAACTAGTATACGTGTCCATGTTATAGCACGGTGTCAGTATATAAACATTATATAATGAAGAGGGAAAGAATACGGAGAATATAAGAAAAAATGATACAGAATATAGGAAGGCAAATCTAAGAATTAAGTTAGATATTTCTTATATTGTTATCGGGATTTACGAAATCTAGCAATATCTTGGTCAATAGTTAATTTTTAGAAAGACTTAATCCTGGCCAATAATTACATTTTGTAAAAATAAATCCTGACCAATAATTAACTTTTCAAAAAGACTAAGCTTAATTATAATATAGATTCCATGTGTTACTCACTTACAACAATAGCTTGTACTAGAGATTAGGTAACCTATGATTGCTACTACAAAATGGAAATAATAAAACATATTCCAATAGGTGAACCAAAGAAACAGGGAAACAATAACCATAATCATAAGCAAGTGTTACACCAATGGTCCAGCCATATACCTTAAGCTAAAATGATTGTACAAATCAACAACTTGATATTGACTCAAGTAATCCTACATTCTATAGTTACTTGGACAAACCCATAAAAATGATTCTCCCTACAATCAGAAAGCATGAGCTCATGCCCAGCCCTATTGTACCATTATTTAAAGCACTTTATTCACTAGTTTACAACTCATTCAGTACACAAATATGCCAAGATTATATAAAATTGAGGCATCGTTTCATACAGCGTTTTGAAAATGCAGTGTTTTTAAAATGCAACATTTTCAAAGTGCAGTTTTATTTTATAAATACATTTAGAAAACTATTTTAAAACGTTATTTTTCATAAACAGAGTAGTTGTAAACGTAACATATTTTTAAAACACTCCACATTTTTAAAACGCGGCATTGAAACACTTTTAAAGAGAAAAAGTTGTATTTTTTACCAAGTGTTTTGACCAAAACGCTCCACCAAACAAGCACTGAGTCTCCACACAAACATACAAAACAGGACGAGGGCACTACTGTGGGTTCTAATAAAAATGTAAAAAAATCTAAACAATCCTAATCACAAGCATACCCGAAATAAAAAATTGAGATTCAAAAAAACAAAGCAAGTTTTTTTTTAAAGGTAAGTATGACTATATGACTCATTGTTGGCATAGAGATTGTAACTAAGGATCTCGAGTCTTTAACTGAGTGCCCTTGTCATATCTCTCACCCATTCGGGCCGATTTTGGATACCGAATATTTGAAATCCAAACCAAACACATATAGACGGGATTAAAATGTAAAATCCTAAAATATATGCATATAATCATAATACATAACTAAACTAAACAGATGATTTAAACTCAACCATCCAACACAAACCAACTTGGGGGTTTTAATCTCTATGGATGAAAATCCATGAACATGATTTTCATTTTGAGAAACAAATACTGTAAAGCACTCAAAAAGTGATTCAAAGTAGCCATCTTGGAAACAAGAAAGCTGGAAATTTTCATACATTGGATATCAAGTCAAAATCATCTCATCAAGCATGCATTTGTCTAAAGGAGCATAAATCTGTTCTCTATACAGTAAAGAAAGGTTGTGAATTTGAACAAGGATTATAAATCAAAACCATAACACCAGAACCAGGATGAGGACACAACCAGATTATAAATCAAAAATGGTAAATTAGAAAAACCTCAGTTGAGATAAAAAATATATGATTTAATGACTAACCTTTAAACAGAGAAACCACGGTCGAACGATGATGATCGAATATCATTAACATAAACCGCTCCTCCATCAAATATATTCGAGACCGACTGTCATAAAATCCAGATCTGAGTGAGGCTTCAATGGAGAATGGAAGAAAAGGCAACACAGTAGAATACATATAAAGGATTCTGTAGGTTGTAGCTAGGGTAAAATGAAAAGTACCAAAGTGATCCATGTGTTTTGAACTGCTTTGTAAGTGTCACCGGATTGGCCCGCAATCGGGCCCATATTTGACAACCCATGGGGTTGGGTCGGGTCAACGCGATAATACAACATCCTCATAAAAATCAAGCTTGGCTTATTGAATCTTTTGGCCTTTTGGTTAGAAAAAAAAGAAGCCTTTTTAAACAATTTGGCGGCAATGTCCTTAATTGAAATCGGAGGGTACTTTCCTATATATTTGACCTTTTAGGAAAATGTATGAGAAAATTAAACAGTGACATTAGTCAAATACGACCATTTGACCCGATTGATGAATATATATATAGTCTTTGACCATAAACCCTTGGTCGACCAGATAAACCAGAACCCTTGGTCGACCAGATAAACCAGTTGTCGACCAAATGGTTTTACACTAGTTTATTGATAAACCAGTTGTCGACTAAGTGGTTTACAGTGGTTTATCAATAAACCATTGTAAACTGCTTGGTCGACCAAGTGTTCGATCTGTCGACCACACTGTCGACCAGTGATTTCGGATGTTAAGGGGATGCATTTTTACTGGTTTACCGAAAAACTAATCGTGGTTTATCAGTGTTTTATCAATAAATCAGGCTATAAAAAAGTTTTGTTTTTAAGTGAGGCTAAAAATAACCAAGTCATTTTTGACTTAGTCATTTTTGTAAATCCCCCTGTTAAACATAAAGAGGGTCTGATTTGGTTACTACAATGAGTATTATTTTGTAAAAGGTAAATTGATTATTAAACATTTCAATTTGGGATGGTAGCATTGGCTAGTGCCTGGAATGTGGGAATGGCCGAATGGTATGGATTTGTATCTTTTTGCTTTTGGGGATTTAAATATTTAATTAAATTATAAATATTGATCGCCCGGGCCATTCAAATTATTCATTTACATGATTAATGTAACCCACGAGTCAGTCGAGTCGGGTTAGAACGACCTAAGTTTTTGCGGCCTTCAATATTGAAATCCAAGCATATAGAAATCGTGAAGGTTGGGTTCAATTTTGATAACTCTAATATCAATAGAATACTTTTAAAACGTATGCGATAAATCATAATTAAAGTTTAAGTAATTAATAATGTGCTAACACATACCGTATTCCTTCTAGATAAATAATCAACTGTTTCATTTTTCGATAATTTATAGAAAGAGTCCGTTCTAAAAAAACAAAACCATATATATATATAAATTAACAAATTAACTTTTTCCTTCCAATTTTTCAACCAAATAATTTTGAATTGTTTTGGTGTGCATCTCTTTTAAACTTTTAAAGTGTTTATCATTTTTCAATGTGGGACAAAAATTATCACTAATTATACATCTCTTTTTAACCTTTAAAGCAGTTTCTTTTCATTGTGGATGGTCTAGTAAATTTCGATGCAAGCATGGAAAATTACGATGCCAAAATGTTCTTTTCATTCAAACCTCGTTGATCTCATTACCATTCCATTCAGATTATTTTCACTTTTCCACCCAAATTCGCAGTCTCCCCGTCAACAAAAGTCTCCAAACGTCCCCTAGGCGCTCATGCATTAATGGTGAGGTGGATCATACAAGTCAAACTGTAAAAAAAAAACAAATTTTATGGCTATAACTTGGATTCGGGATTCCATCAATCCGAACTAAAGAGTCACACTTTGCAATTTAGTTTGTACAAAAAAAAGTCTCAAATTTTAAATTATGAAGTTTGTCCAAATTTGGGCATTGCATTGCAAAATCTGAGGTAGTTTTGAAGAACGAGATGCACGTATAGTAGGTGTATAAAAGTGTGAGTTATCTCTTACAAATTAATGTATGTAAAAAATTAACCTTTCATCTAATAAACCATCCACCATTTATTTAGGAACAAACAAGTAAATTTATCATGATAAAAGATAAGGTTTGTACAAAAATAACTCTAAATTTAATAAATCACTCACAATTGATTAATGTCAAATAACTAAATTTGTTATGAGCTAATCAATTACATGAATAATCACAATGCACAAATTTTGAAAAGAAGAAGAGGAATAAGTTAATTTCAAATGTAACATTAATTTTAAACATTAATTTTAAATCAAATCTCCAAGATACCCCAAGTGCCTATCATTGACTATATATATATATATATATATATATATATATATATATATATATATATATATGTATTCTTAACTTTTTCCCTCCAATTTTTCAACCAAATAATTTTGAATTGTTTTGGCGTGCATCTCTTTTAAAACTTTAAAGTGTTTATTATTTTTCAATGTGGGACAAAAGCTATGACTAATTATGCATCTCTTTTTAACCTCTAAAGCAATTTCTTTTCATTGTGGATGGTTCAGTAAATTCTGATACAAGCATGGAAAATTATGATGCTGAATTGAATGTTCTTTTTATTCAAACCATGTTGATCTCATTATCATTACCATTCTATTCATATTATTTTCACTTTCCCACCCAAATTCGCAGTCTCCCCGTCAACAAAAGTCTCCACGTCCCCTAGGCGCACATGCATTAATGGCGAGGTAGATCATACAAGTCAAACTGTAAAAAATAACAAATTTTATGGCTACAACTTGGATTCAGGATTCCATCCATCCGAACTAAAGAGTCACACTTTGCATTTTAGTTTGGTACAAAAAAAAGTCTCAAATTTTAAATTATGAAGTTAGTCCAAATTTGGACTTCGCAATGCAAAATCCAAGGTAGTTTTGAAGTACGAGATGCACATATAGTAGGTGTATTATAGTTATGTCAATAGAAGAAATGCATGTCAATGTGAAGTGTAAATTGGTGCGTCAAGTAGTCTTGAGTTGGAAGGAGAAGACGGTTTGACATATGCACACGACGTAATTGGACTTGAGCTGGGAAATTTAACTTTCTTCATTACAAAGATGCTAGTAAAAAAGTTGTGCATTAGGAACATTTTTCATGAATTGAGTTGAGTATTCCATGAGTAAAGCATTCATTAAAATAGATTCTTAACAAGGTTTCCCTAGCTAGCTAGTCATTGGGAATGGCTGATTTCGCAGACAAAGTGACCACATGGTTGAAGTTAACAGATGCAACTATCAAGATGATGAAGGTGATTACATCTAACTTATCTATCAGCGATTAAAGTGACCACACGGTTTCACTTTGTTGTGTCTTTTGGCTTGTGATGTGGCAAAAATCTAGCTTGGGCGGTCCGATTGATGAGTAGGATATATGGGCTTGATTGTACAGATCGATATGCTTCTTTGAACATGTCTAAGCACGAAATCACCTTAGTGGGGGTGCAAGGCTTGGCCTTGCGAAACCACTCCGGCGTAAGAGTAAGTATCGTGTGAGTCAAAAAACAATTTGACAGAGGTTTGAGGCTCAAGAAAGTGTGTGTACCTTGTTTAAGGTTTATGGATGGGTGTTTATATGCCCCCAAATGTCATAGAATCCGTTTAGGATTCACTTCCATAGTTTTCTAGCAGGTTTAGGAGGAAACTCCTAAATTGTAGGCGTGATATGCGGTTGGCCGCGAGAATGGCAAAATAAGGTAAGTGTTCTGCTCGATTAAGGAAACATTTGACATGTTCTGCTCGGATAAGGAAAGCTTTAACATGTCTTGGAGAGCAAGTCTCTGAGATTCCTACTCGATGTTTACCCGGGCGAGCAGGGCTCTACCCCGCCGTATGAAGTAGATCTGGTGATGGCAAGTGTAATTCCCAGGCATGGTCCCTTGGTCAAGCGGGCAAAGCCTAGTGTTCGACCAGGTTTGGACGGGAGTTGTCTTGTTCTTTGCTTGGCACCTTGCTAGCTAGCTCTGCCCGATAGGCTGGTGGGTCTCATGCTAATTGGGCCCATGACTGGAACGTGGTGATCACTCGTGCTTTGCTTGTGACCGACTTTGGGCCGGGCACATCAGTGGCCCCTAGCTCCTTGTTTGACAATTATTTATGCTTGGAGTGAGGAGCGCTCATGCTCGATGATGTTGCTCTTGTATCGAGCTCCAACACTTGTGAATTTTCTGAGTGGATTATGACCTGGCTGGAAGGCAATGGTGGAATGTTCTAGAACAATTTACGAGGGGACAGTCGGAGAATTATAGAGAAGCTTGCCACTGGGAGAGTAGTAGGGCGAGTAGATGTAGGGGCGCGTGAGCCGCCGTTGAGTGGAGTGACATGATAGGTGCATGCTTTACAAAGCGCTGCATTAAATGCGTGCGTGTTGGGTTGACGTTTTGTAGAGAGAGAATTTTCGCTCATGCTTTGTGTTCTTGATACTGCATCTACAATGATTTCTAGATTCCGGTGTCCTTGTGCCCTGATTCAAGCTATTAATTTACTTCCAGAACTCGGAATCTCTTTTCGTTTCTTGTTTCGAAGGAATTTGTGAAGAAAAGCGACTCAATTTTGACAATAAGCTCTCTGTTCCATGTTTCTTTTTCTATTTTGGTTCTTCATTTTCTTGGTCTTTCATCTTCATCTTCATGCGTTTTCTGGGTAAGATTCTTAGGTAGAATCAGACCTTAGGTAGAGATTGAGAAAATGACCAGGTGGTCTTGCTCGCTAGGCGGGCATGGCCCATTGATGCGCGCGAACGCAACACGAGCAAGATTACCCGGTCGTATCAAGTAATAAAGTTCGAAGTACGAGTCGATCCCACGAGGATAGGGCTAGAAATAAATCCTAAATACTAAAATTGGGCACACCTAATTTTATCTAAGCTAACGGAAATTAGATTTAAAATAAAAATAAAATAAACAAAATAAAGACAAGGAAATAAACTAAATTAACGCGACAGTGAAACGGCGGCAACATCAAATCAATGTTAAAAAGAATGGGATTGTGATATTTCTAGTCTAGCCAATGTTTAATTTAACTCTCTTTATTTTTCTTAACTCAAATTTTCGGTAGTCGGGTGCGCACTAATATTTTCTACGGGCTTTCGCTACGTATAGAAAAACCTAGCTATCATTCATCCTTGCTACGGGCTCATATCCTCGCAACACATAGCCCAGGGGAGAAAATAGCCGCGTGGTAGATCAAACACCCAATGACTATCTACGGCCTTCGACAATCGGTGTGCCTTAGAGACGTAAACAATTATCACGATTTTCGGAATAATAGGAAGGGCTTTTAATGATTCATGACTTCATTAAAAGCATTAAACACACAATGATAATAACCAAAAATATATGAGAATACATCAAATAGAGAGAAATTAAATTAAAACATCACATTCAACATAGATAATAATCACAATCCAAAAATGTATTTAGCTCATCATCAAGGTATCAAGATAATTGCAAAGTTTCTCCAAAAATTACAACATTAAAATAAATAAAGAGGTGGAAGAATAAAACCAATTAATGTTGCAAATCTTGGTTGACTTCACTTAATCGTGCTCCCTTGACCCTTGATTTGATGCTCCAAGCCTTTAAAATGGATGCATTTTGATTTTGGTGGAGAGATGGAGAGGTGAATGAAAAATTGAATTGGGAGAGTTTTAGGGCGTGCCCTAAACCTGGATGACTTCTGCTTTCCAATCTCGAAATGGCAGTCAGCGGAAGGAAATAAAATGAAGGCAACGAGGCGGGGCGTGGGCAAAAAGGGAAGAACAAAGGAGTTTTAGGCAAAAAGGCAAAAAAGGAAAGAAAAGGCTGGGTCGCGCGCGGTAACCAACTGTGAATTCGATCCGTAAGAAACGGGCCGGAGATGAGAGTATAGCGGGTTGAATAATGGGCCGGAGGGTCATGATGGGCTGGAGTGCACGCGGTCGGCTTGGATCCAAGGCGGGGCAGACGCGCGGGTCGATAGTGGGCGGCGGTGGACGTGGCTTCTCCGCTTGACACGCATTAATGAATTGCGCTTCATGAATTGCTCCGGTGCCCCCTTCTTGAATCTGCGGCGGCCGAAGACCCTATGCCCCCGACTTTGCAATTTAGTCCTCAGCTAGCTTAAGTTAAGTTCTTAGCGCCCTTTGAAATACTTGACGAAACTTAACGGAAGCATCAAAACTTAACATTAATGCCCGGAATTGCCTCGATTTGCAAATATTGAGTCATAAAACCTTGAATATGCTTGAGATACCTACATGAAGCACAAAATACATAAAAATAGTATCTCAAATGCAATTAATTAACCAAAGCTAAAAAAAACAATAAAATTCCGAAAAATAATGAAAATAAAAGGAAAATAACAATCTTATCAACACCCCGAAACTTAAGCTTTGATCGTCCCGAGCAAAGAGAAATATGGATTATGGATAAGCCCGAGACAAAGATGGAATGAAGAAGGCACTCAATCAAGATCCCATATGCATTACCATGAAAGAAATCAAACTCAAGATTATAAAAATGCATAACCAAGGTATGATGTGATTTCAATGCTATCAAACTTTCCTCAAACACTTACTTAAAAACATGAAGCACAAGCCCATGACTAAATAGCATCACTCTAGCTACGATTGAACGTTCAATGAAATGCCAAGCATAAGTCATGAAACCGAAAGAGATAAATACTTCACAAGGCAATAACCCATGGTATGACAATATCAATAGGATTTTTGTAAGCTTGTAACTTTAAGCCAAGGTTGAGCTACAAATGAAGGGAAGGAAATCAAGACAAGAGAGCACAAGTGAAACCTTCAAAATCATACTCAAGTCTAGCTTCATGAAACAACACACTTCATCATAACTCACCATTCTTCTTAACAACCCCCAAACTTAGCTTTTTTTCTTTTTACATATCAAGAACTTGAGGTTGAGAGTACATCAAACTACCACAAATGATTTTTCATCCCACAATTTCCCTTTATGAATAACTTTAAAGCACGAATGGTTTACAATTTTGGGTTGCCCTTCACTTTTGATTCTCTTTTTTCTTTTTTCTTTTTTTTAATACATAAGGGCCCCTTTTTACAAGATAAACAACCCACAACTTATTAACCAAGATTAAAAACCACACCGCACCAATACATGAAGAACAACATTTCCATGAAGCACATACCCCCTCCAAGACATAAATTTAGAAATTCATTTCACAAAGTGCTCTCTCAAAGGGTTGGATAAAGTGTATAGGCTCATGGGATAAGTCAACGTGGTGATCAAAATGAAGGCGAATGGGGGTCATTGTGTGCTTTTGCACACACCATTCTTTCAATAAGGCTCAAATGGGAAACTAGGAATTTAATGAGAACAAGGGTAGGTCGATATGGCACAAACGAGTCAAACATGGCCTATATCATGCTATTGTCATACTCACAAGCCAAGCTATTCATTAATCTCAAAATCATCCAAAGGCTTCACAACTCTCAACAAGGTACTCATAACACATGCACAACCAAAGCTAGAGCTTAGCTTAAAAAAAATTATCAAGAGATCCACACATGGGCGCTATTTAACCTGAATGAGGGAAAGGCTAGCACAAAAATCACAAAATATCCTCAACTATGCATGTAATAATCTCAAGGTCGAATCCAAGAAAATAATGCACATACAACTCTATGAGCGCCAAAGTGATGAGATGAATGATCAAAGCATAATTAATGGGGTCCAAATTAGCTTGAAATTTTCTAAAAATTTTCAAAATTTTCCCAAAAAAAATCAAGGGCAAAGATAAGACCGACCCCACCCCCAAACTTAGAACCGAACATTGCCCACAATGTTCATAATCATAAAAATGCATATAAAGGGGGGGGAAAGAGAAGAGAAAACTCCCTCAAAGTCGGTGCACTTGAAGTCCAAGCCATGAATATGTCGCTCCATGAATCTCCATGAATCTCCACGAGTCACCCCCAAACTTGAATAATTGCTCAACCCCTACATCAAATCAAAGCTCAAAAGAAATATATGAGAGCAATTATATTGTAAATAAAAAATAAAAAATAAAAAGAAAATATTTTTGTGTGGGGACTCTATGTACACCTCCCCTACAAACCCACAAACTTGGGAGGGCTTCAAAAGCGACTCAAAATACAAGACATGTAAATACAAAAGAAAGAAAAAAACCAATTTTTCCGCCACTCTGAGGCACCGGTTCATTTAGAACGCAGCGCACATACGACATTCCCATAAAATCCATAACCAAGGAAGTGCTTTAATTGAAGGCCTTTAAACTTGAACACCTCCTTAGTTGCCGACTCCCGAAAAATAGGCCATTGGAACATGCCGGCAATAGGAAATATCACACCCAACTCACTTAAGTGAATGAATTCATCTTGATGCTCGAGAGGCGGGTGGAAATAAGAAATTTGAGCCTCAATGCTCGGTGGAGTGTAGAGGTGAGGAAGTGCCTTGAAGCTTTCATTTGGGCCAAAAAGCATCCTCTTCAAAAATGCTTGGATGCTCCATCTCATTACTAACATACTCTTCAAGGGTGGGAGAACTTCGGCATAGGGTGGGGAGCATGATTGATCACTTCACACTCCAAGCTTCTATACTTGGATCTTCCACAGCGACATGGATATGAGATTGAGGCGCTTCCAAGTGAGGTTGTCCCAAGATACTCGAAATTTCACTCTCATTAGTGAGAGAGAGATCATTGCAAAGCTCCATTTCCATTGGGTTTTCCTCGGCATTGGGTTGAAGGTCTTCTTGAGGTGATTCTTCAAGAGCACTAGAATTTCCGCATGGCTTCCCAATCGTGAGGAGGGACTAGGAGCTTGATGGCTTCTATCAACGGCTACTTGAGCCTTTAGACTTTGAATTGTTTCTTCTTCGGTGAGGCGTTGCTCAACTTCCCAAGGGTAGTTGTTACTCACACAATTCGGATCAAAGGGGTGATGATGGGGGTCTTCATGATGGTAGTGAGAGGAGGAAGCATAAGAATTCGACTCCATCCCAAATGCACACGGATATGGAAAATGATTTCCATAACAATTCTCGCAAATTAAGCTCGGATGGACGGGAGTATAATTCATAGCCTCGGTTGACGCCATCTCATTCTCATAAATTCAGGCATTTCATTCCATGCCCTTGATCAAAGTCCCAATTGACATTGTTCCAAGCCATCGCTTCAAGCTAGCTACAAGAACACTCACTAAACAAAGCAAGATCAAATGAAAAGAACTATATAAAAAAAAAACTACTCTAAAAGAAAGCAAAAACTAACTACAACTAAAATTAAAGCAAATAGAAAAAGAAAAAAATGCTTAAATTAAAATTAGGCAAGCTTGGTATTAATATCAAGATAAATTCTAGAAATCTATCCTGACAGCGGCATAAAAACTTGATGAATCGGCTCACGGAGCAAGATTACCGTCGTATCAAGTAATAAAGTTCGAGAAATGCAGTCGATCCACGAGGATAGAGCTAGAAATAAATCCTAAGTACTAAAATTGGGCACACCTAATTTTATCTAAGCAATTAGATTTAAAATAAAAATAAAATAAACAAAATAAGGAACAAGGAAATAAACTAAATTAGCAGCGGCAGATGAAAGCGGCAACATCAAATCAAGGTTAAAAAGAATGGGGTGGCGAATATTTCTAGTCTAGCCAATGTTTGAAT
>JABEVN020004524.1:0-12813 GCA_013146195.2 Codonopsis lanceolata | reverse complement strand
TAATTCCATTTCCTTGACGGGGTAAAGGTCATCTAGCCATCATCAAACCGTCAATTGTCTTTCAATATATAACAAACCATGAATAGAAGTGTATACTTTGTCTTAGTGGTGAGGGCGATTATATTATATGGACTTATTGATACATCAATAAGATTTGGAATATTCTCTTGGCGCCCATATGATGAATTTGTCATTCAATTAAAACCTATTATGTTGTTCAGCAACAAATTGTACATCGGGATGCAAGCTCAAATGTCTATACAAAAAGACCTTGTTGGGTAGCATAATTCATGAAATCTAGTAAGTTACAAGAATGTGCTTATCGAACAAATGAAAAAACAAGTTAATACACAAATGTAGATAATCCAAAACTTAGATAGGACTTAATTTGATTGAGCACCAAATCTTTCCACCTCCCTGAAACAAATGGATTGAGAAAAGGCAATATGATGGGGGATAAATCAGAATTTTAAATTAATAATTTAATATATTTATTAAATGAAGAATTTACCTGCCAAGAATGAAAGTTATTAATTGTAGAATTGAACTCAGAGACTTTACATCGTTGGTTTACAATGTTATTCACTGCCAAGGGTAACATCAACTGGTGCCTCAAAAGTCCATGATGAAACAGAGGTAGTGTGTGACCACCTAAATCGAACAATACCCATGGGATGGGGGGTTATTACAATCTCCCATTAAACCTGACGTCCTCGCCTAAGGCAAATCCAACTGCAGTATGCAGAATCAAGAGGTGGCTCGACGGGGATCAAGAGGGTGGCTCCACCTTTTCATGGTACAAAGACGTCTGACACTTTGTTCCATTTCAGTGGGACCGCCTGATACCATTATGTAACGAGCTCAGCCTCAAGATTCTCTAGCCCACACACACCTTGGGTCAATCGAAAACACCCTAAAAAGTCCATGGATGATGTTGGTGCCCCATGGCTACCTTATAAATCCACAAGTCCCATCATCCTGCTGGATTGGGGTATTACATTAGTAGGAGTTAGAAAGTAAAATTTCTAAGATTTAATCATAGGGTAGGAGTTGGACGATTTTGCACTTGAGGTTATCCAATATCATTTTTTTTTGGTGCATGAATTACTTAGAAAGATAATGTTGTCAAGTATGATGGTGAAGAAGATGAGGGGATATCGGACATCGAGGCGGATGTCAATCCAATAATTAACTTTGTTGATCGAAGTGATGAAAATCTAACCTAAGTGGATGAAGACACCCAGCAAAAGATAATTAGATAGAAATTTTTATAATGATCTAGTTTGGGAGATGGCCACCTAAAGTAGAATTTGGAAGACATTTTTTCTTGATTACTTTTGTTATTTGAACAATGGAACACTTAATGCTTCAAAGTTTTGTTTATTTAATTAAATGAAATTTAAAAAAATGAATTTTGGTATATTATTTTTATGAATGTGTAATTTTATATAGTGTACCTTTAGAATTTGATGTTGTGACAATGAATGATCTTATAATGTCATAACGATCTAACTGCCACTGAGAAGGAGAAGGACCCATTTGGGACAGGCCTAATAAGAGACTTTATTTACCCAAACTATGAGTCAAGCCTGTAAAACAGGAACCAAGAAATCCAAAAATACTGCAATGTCTGAGCACATGACATCAAAATCAACAATAGTAAAGGACACATTAGACATCTTCCAAAAGAGAAGCCCTGACTTTCTGGAACACCAGAACCATTAAGCTGATGGATGAAAGGAACAAGATTTAGGACTATGACTCTCATTAGAAGGAAGTTACTCATGATCTCAAACTTATAGAGGGGCTAATTTGTGGACCTGATTAAGGATTGTCAAGGAGAATACACTTGATGTGGAGAATTCAACCCGGGCCCGAGGTAAACCGGACCGCCCAAATAAGGGGGAAACAAGTGACAACATGCAAGGACTCATTTTAAGAAAAACGACGATTAACAGAGGACGTAGGCACTAAAGGGCCTGGGTATTTTGAAAACTTTAAACTGATGAACCATGACACTACATGCCTAAGCTATTTATGAAATGAATTAAGAGCTGCTTAAAGAGTAACTACATACATACACTTACACAATGCCGCAAGATAAGGGGTTACAAGTACTACAAGAGTTAAAACTACAAAGATAATAGAAGCAAATCAAGAGTCAAGTTTTAAAAAAAATAACAAAAGAAAGGAAGAGGACATCTAAACCACCTCTTCAAACCGCAACGGCGGACCAAGAGGAACAAGGCACAACACAAAGAATCCTCAACGAAGGACCTGTTTGCTAGGATCTAAAGCAGTAAAGGGGAATGGGTAAGTCATAAAGACTTGTAAGCTATCAATCATGCATGTCATGGCAATATGCAACATACAAGGCAAGATATAGTCACATAAGCATAGAGATCATATATCCAAGATGCACATTGTTTCACATAGGTGCTCGAAATTAAATCACATAGATAAGGATATATGGAGAGCCGGGCCGCTACGTAGTTCCTCGCATACAAGCGTTATCCGGAGTGTGCATGTGTCGATGTGTGTAAGTACATCGACCTTCCGAGGAATGCCCGGATAGACACCAATGATGCTCGTATTGATTACAAATAGTGAGCTACTTCCCCACCGTGGCCACAGTGGAGGCGTGTGTGATCAAGGACGGGATGCCACCACTGGACTCATGCAAATGCCAAGTAGTGTCTACTTAAAAAATTTCTAGGAACGAGGTCGCCAAAGAGCGATCTCGCTCATGACAAGTAAATATTCTCATCAATAATCAAGCAGGATTGAGTTCGACAAGAGCGAACTCAACATGTCAAATAGGTATTCCATTATATGACATCAAGAATCAAGCATGGTAATCAATCCAAAATCATGAGTCTAGAATTATCATTCTTAGAGAAACGTGTTTAGAACGTCGTAGGGATTGATCATTGAGTCGGTATTGTTCAATGGCTCACTAAGTTTGACTCCGTTGAGTCGTCTCTAAAATTTCATCCAATAGAGTTTAAATGCTAAATGCATCCAAAACCCTTTTCTAAGTTCTCGAATCGAGTAGACTATGCCATTAATCCACTTAACAACCATAGTCAAGAATTATCATTAATTCAATATTTCAAGGGAACTTAAGAATCATTATATCAAAAGTTATCAAAAGCCAATGGTCCAAGAACATTAGTTATTCCTAGGAAGACATAGAACACATTTGATTCTAAGCATAGGACCCAATCAATAGGAAGAACAAGTCATAGCATATGAAACCCTAGAATTCATAATCTCATAGAGTTATCAAAAGTCATTAGTCCAAGAACAATAGTTGTTCCTAAGGAGGCATAGAACATATTTAATTCTAGGCATAGGACCAAAACAACAAGATGAATATATCATTCAAAATCCTTACAACTCAACTCATCATTAAGTATGGCATGGACAAGGTAGAAGCATGGGAATCATGAGAAGAGGGGACATGGAAAGTCTAACATCCATCCTAAGGGGAATCAATAGCTTACCTTTCACCAAGGAAGAAGATGGGAAGAGCACAAACCAATCGGTTGGAACTGTTCAACTCTACAAGCTCAACACTTTTGATGAAGGTAGCTTGAGCAAAGGATGAAGGGATGATGGAGGACCAAGAGAATACCTTCAAGGAGCCATGGAAGAACTTGGGAGAGGAAGAAATTCGTTCATGGAGAGTGAGGGTGAAGAATGAAGGTCAACCAATCAGATTGTGGCTTATATTTGCTGAAAAGCTGAGTGGGACAAGTGTCACTCTCATGTGGTGAGAAATATCTGATTTTGGTTTGTTTAATGCTCACTAATGGTTGATTAATCCACTCTTAAAACATGCTACAAGTGTTAGGATATAATCAAGGGGTGTTAGGAAGGTTTTAGTGAGGTTTAAAAATAGTTTGGATTGGGGTTTAAGTGCCAAAGTCGATACAGAAAACAGGGAAAATCCGTGTTGCTCCCTGTTGCAGGCGCGCCACAAGTGCGGGCGCTGGGATGCCGAGGTCAGGGAGGGCCGGATTTGATTTTTGAAATGCTCTCTTGAGGCGGGCTGGTGCACAATTTTCGATGCGGCCGCCCTAAGAAGCCCTTGAACTTGGTCTAAACATGACCTAAATGATCCCAAACTCATAGGCAACCATTCTAAGGTCTAACCCAACTCAAAACAAGTCGAAAACACACCCAAACAACATCCGGGACAAGGTAAAACAAGGCTCGAATCAAGCGACGAATGGTTAACGAATCAAACACCAATAAAACTAGGATAACTTGGACATGGACAAGGCTTGTTTAAACATGGTTATGACTTGAATACAAGTCCAAGAACTCAACGAACATTTCGCACGTCGAAATACAAGCAATACGAGCAACGAAGGGAATCGCTAAGGGCGAAACAAAGAAATCGAACCGGCGATTCAACAAGTAAGCATACATGATTCTAAACATGTTAAGCGCTTCATGAATGATTTAAGAATGCTTCTAAATTATATACATAGACTAAGTAAATATGCTCATAAACAACAAGAAAACATGAAGGCAAGCACATAAAACACATGCAAGAATCCGGGGTGTTACATGGGAAACATTTCTTGAGGTCTTTAATAAGAAGTATTTCCCAGAGAGCGTGCGGGATAATAACTTTATAGAATTCCTCAATCTGGAGCAAGGAAAGATGACAGTAGATGAGTATGCCATGAAGTTCAAAGAGTTGTCAAAGTACGCTCCAGGGCTCGCTGAGAATGACAAGCAAAAGGCTAGAATGTTCGAGAGAGGCTCATAATTCAAGGTTTGCAGTACATCCGGGGAGTACAAAAATGTATCGAGATGTGAAAGAGACGTTTTGGTGGGAGAATATGAAAAGAGATATCGCAGAATTTGTCTCTAAGTGCTTAGTTTGTCAACAGGTCAAGAGTGAACATCAACGACCTGGGGGAATGTTACAGTCAATGCCAATTCCCGAATGGAAGTGGGAACATATCACGATGGATTTTGTGGTGGGGTTACCTAGGACGCAGAGTGGGCACAACGCAATTTGGGTTATTGTAGACCGATTGACCAAGTCAGCTCACTTCCTTGCCTTTAAGATCACTGACTCCTTGGAGAAGTTAGCAAAGTTGTATATTGATGAAATTATCGTTACATGGGATTCCAGCCCATAGTGTCGATCGCGAGCCTGCTTTACTTCAAAGTTTTGGGCGCCTAAGGCTTTGGGCACCTAATTTGAGTATGAGTACTGCCCACCCAATGCATCGAGTCAATCCGAACGAACCATACGACATTAGAAAACATGCCGAGATCCCTGTACCTTAGATTTGCAAGGGAATTGGGATGACCATCTGCCATTAATTGAGTTTACATATAATAACAGCTTTCATGCAAGTATTGATATGGCACCGTACGAAGCATTATATGGAAGAAAGTGTAGATCGCCTACGTGTTGGGATGAAGTCGGCGAGCGAAAACTTTTGGGACCGGAACTAGTACAGACACGCCGATAAAGTGCATTGATCAAGAAGAAACTTCTTATGGCACGTAGTCGACGTAAATCATATGCGCATAAGCGCCGCCGTGAGCTTGAATTTGAAGTGGAGATCATGTCTTTCTTAAAGTTTCACCACCGTAGGAGTTATGAGATTCGGCGTTAAAGGGAAACTTAGCCCAAGATTTGTAGGACCTTTTGAAATTTTAGACCCAAGTGGGAGAAGTTGCTTAAAGGTTTGCATTACCACCAACGTTATCTGGAGTCCACAACGTGTTTCATGTGTCGATGTTGAGAAAGTATGTCCCAGATCCTAGTCACGTGATTGCTTTTGAACCCTTACAACTACGAGAAGATTTGTGTTACGACGAGCAACCAATTCGTATAGTGGATCGAAAGGATCAAGTGCTAAGAAGACGAACTATTCCATATGTGAAAGTGCAATGGACTAATCATACAGAGAGGGAGGCAACTTGGGAACTCGAGGAGGACATGCGAAGAAAGTACCCAAATCTCTTCGACTAATGAGGTACGCTAAGTTTAGAGGACTAAACTTCTTTTAAGGGGGTGAGAGTGTAATACCCCAAATTTTCTATATTAAAATAAAATTTTCTTTTATTAATTTTTACCAAATATCAATAATTATTGTGGGCTTAACTATTTAATTTGGAGTTTATTAAAATTGGGTTGGGCCTAGTACACTTGAGTTTTATTTTAGTGGGCTTGATGTTAGTTATTTAAAATACTTTGAGTGTGGGCTTGACCCATCAATTTGGCCTTCCTTTACTCATAAAAAAATAATGATTATATAATAATAATAATAATAATAATACAAATAATAACACTAATAATAATATAATAATAAATAATAGTAATACATTGGAGGAAATGAATGGAAGAGAACTCGGTTCTCTGTACAGCCGGCCGGAAGAGCAAGAGTCTAATGAACTTGGGAAGAGAGAAGCACACCACAAGAGAGGATCAAAAGACTCCTCACATGGAATATAAAACAGTATGCCTCTAGTTTGGGTTTTAGACATAAACAAGCACACAACACACAGAGAGTGAGTGAGAGAGAGACGCCAGTGAGGGAGGAAGCAAGAACCGGAAGTTGTCGGCGAGATCTCCGGGTGGAAGGAATCGACGACGCACCGAGTCATCGTTAGACGAAATCGCGAATCGTGTGATTAGAGGTAAGATATTTCTTCTTCCGTTTTGTAAGTTTCCGTAGTACGATTCCTCGGTTATTAAAAAATAAAAAATATTACAGTTTAAGGTTAGGAAGAAACAAATAATATTAAATAATAAAATTTTTGTAAACTGTTATTTGATCAACGGAGAGTTGTAGTCGGGATTGTGTTGATGTTTCAAAGAAAGAAGAAAAAGGTATTCAAAAGAAGCAGAGAACAAAAAAAAAAGGAAAGAAACGAATAGCAGAGCATAGGAATGGCGGAAGAACAGAAAGGGAAGAAAAGAAGTGGAGGAAGAAGCTGGAGGTGAGACTTTCCAATTGAATGAAGAAATAACACAAATAATAAAATAATAAAAGTCAAACAAACATTCCAAGAAAGCCCAAAACAATACATGCATGAATAATTTCGGTGAATGATGATATGCATATATATATATATATATATATATATATATATATATATATATATATTTTTAATTCACCCCCCTTTACTTTGAAATTTACAAATAAGTTTATTTCCTATACTTTTGGGGTTGCAGCAATAGTTTCCTTTCGATACATATACTTTCAGAAATTACCCTAAGTTATAAAAATTTAAAAATAGACCATATATAATGATATTAACTTTATATCAAGGAATTGTTAATTATGTATTAAAAATTTAAAAATTAGTAGAAGGTCACTAAGTTCATAATTGTACTTGGCATTATGATAATTTAGATTCGGGTCGTTAAAAATTATTTCTTAGACTCTAAATTTTTAGTAGAAGGTCCCTAAAGTCAAAATTATATTTTTGTATTTTATTTAGATTCGGTTAAGCGTGGGTAGCGGTACTTTGTGCTCAAGATATTGTTAGCATCATCACTAAGGTAAGGGATTATACCTCTTGTAGTCTCTATTTTTGTTTATCCTCCGTTAGACTTCCAATTTATTTATTGACATCGATATTCTTTTGAAACGTACGCCGACTTGAGTCGGTAATTGATTTGAATTCCGTCGATTTCACTTCTTTGAAAATCATAAATTGATTCACGTTTGACTTCATTTAATTATTGAATTTCATGTTAGTTATTCTTCATACATGAAATATATGATTGTTGCGATGCAAAATATTGTAATGCATAATTTTTTGTGATGCATGACCCTTGTAGTAAAATTTGACTATCGCTTCCTTGAAACTCTACCATGATCATTTAAATGATTTTTATGACTATCGAATGCCACAAAAAAATGTGAGCATAATTATTGAATGATCGAACTTATCGAATACCACCTAGCTAGTGGTATATGGTTATCCGGATATACCAAACATGATCGAATTATCGATACTCTTCGGAGTAATTATTGAACTGCTTATCGATACTCTTCGGAGTAAATATTTAAAATTTGTTTTATGATCATGGGATTCTGTGAGTAATTTACTGTCTCCAATCGGTATGGGACGGTTGGTGACGATTGATCACTCAAGTCATTTTGTTGTTAAATTTTCATTTGACTTCTTTTTTGTTTTGAGTTGAAAATTTGTTAAATTGCTTCCGCTTATCGATACTTAAATCGTAAACTTTGAATATTGAAATTTATTCCTCTTTGATTTATTACGTCAACTCCTCCTTAGTAACCGAGGGGTTGTATATGATCTTGACACCCTTTCTTTTTTATTCTCCTTCTTCGTGTTTAAATAAAGACTTAACTTTGATGATGACGGTTCCGAGAGATTTTGGATCTAGACATTATTTAAATAAATGATGACTTATTAAGAATAATTTACTTTTATTTAGCATCAAGTTTGTAGTAAAGTTTATTGGGTTATTTGACTTTATTTGAAGATGATTTAAGGTTTATTTATTTTGAGTTGGGAATAATTATGACTTTAAGATGTTATTGTAAGTGACGTGGTCAAATTGTGGGACATTGTGGGACGCGGTGGAGGTTTATCGAAGCCAGTGCCATTGGGGGCGTTCTAGATCCGTTGACGACGTTGGTCAAGAAGTAAGCATTTAACTACCTTATAAATCAAACACAAGTCCCACATCTACCCGATGTGGGATTGGGGTATTACAACATACGTAATAGATAATTTATCCCTTTATGAAGCATCCCCCCAGCCATAAGAGAAAATCAAGAATATATCCAATGGGACTTCTAGCAAAACTTGGCGTGCCTTTACGGTAGCAACAAAAGGCCATTTACTTTGAACACGTATAAGTATACTTCATTTTGGATTACATATTTTCTGATCTAAACAGTCTTTTATAGGTAGAACTTGAACATATCATTCATGTTAGAGCCAGTGCATTACAAGTAATGTAGTCAAGGAAAAGATTTAAAAAAAAAAACATCACAGAGATTGGTAAAGAACTAACCAGAACTTACAGGTGGACCAAATGTAGGGTCATCAGGATTCAGGAGAACAAACTTTAAATCTTCAATTAAATCAGTAGGAGCTCCTAGCATTATGGAAATAATTATAATACATAAGTTATGATTGGTGTTCCACAGACGATCAAATGCGAAAGAAACAACAATATACTCTGTTTAGCCCCAAAAAGAAAAAGGAGTTACATTCGACAAATCAATCTTTAATATCGTATATTTGTTTCTCTATTTTCTCTTGAGCTGCACTAAAGTTAAATATTGTTTTTGTATTACACATGAGATAAAGGTCATATCTTCGAAAACAAAGAAAAAAATTAAAAATATAAAGATTTGAAGCTTAAATGTAAGAAATGTGACTCTATTTCGGAATTGGCATGCTTGGCCCCCACTGTGAAAAGAGGTCATATGCATGCCATCTTCTTATAGGAAAAAATCTTATTCTGAGTAGCCTATTGTTTTCAGATAATGAAGCAAGTGGCACTGTGTAATACCCCAATCCCACATCGGGTAGATGTTTGATTTATAAGGTAGCCATGCGCTACTACTGGGCACCAACATCAACCATGGTCTTTTGGGTGATGTGTGCTCAGTGAGCCAGTGTATGAGTTACACGTAAGGGACCGGGCCCTCGGGTTCGGGGCGTTACACACTTACTGAGGGTTTGAATTTAAAAAAGAAAAAGAGTGGCTTCTTGAATAGAGGAGCTAGTGGGTGTTAGACTAAATACATTCGACTTTTGACATGGTGTTTCAAATAAGTTGTTTGAATGTTTCTAAGCATATCAACGAAGATGACTGCCCTATCAAGTTCTTGCCGCTGCAAATATTTGGTACTTTGGATGGTAACATCGTTCCAGATTGTTGGCTGCTTAGACTCCTGTTGTAGGTCGTCATTATGACCATAAAGTTTAATCTCGGTTTTATCATTTATTTTCTAGTAATTTACTTATATGACTTCTTACAGGTCTGTTTCTTCACTCGTCTTTATCATATCTATTCTTTTGTAGTGAGCCTAATTATTTGCAATTGTTGTAATCCTTGAAATTTCTGATTCATGATTCCGTGATCATGTTGTGGCATGAGTTTCTGACTGCCAGAACTTAATTAAGGGTGAAGTAAAAAATCAATAGAATAGCAAGAATGAAGGTCATTGTCCGAAATTTTTTGTTGTAGATGCTGCACTTTTTCTTGTAGGAATTGGATTTTTGGCCCTGTTTACGGTTTTGATTGTTATTCTCAATAATGTTTTCTATTTTTGTTTCTAAATTATAAGGAAATGTGGCCACTTTAAATGTGGAGGAGATCTTATTGTTGTTGAGAATGATTCACTGCAACCCGGGGGGATATTCATCGTAAAGATTTTGAAGATGCAATTCAGGATAGGTATCAAAACTCGAGAATGGGAAATATGCTTGAGAATTCCATCATATGATAAAGACAGATTGAATGTATGTATGTATGTATATTGTCACGTAATAGATATGTATGTATCTATATTGTCACGTAATTTATTTTCACTTGGTAAAGACGGAATGAAGACCACCTATTATGGATGACTTTCCTAATTCAAATCCAAAAGCATTCAAAAAGATACTACCATGGGTGGAATGGTGTTTTTGTCGTTGGGCTGATGTCTTTCGAAATCTATAATCATTTCTACATGTATTAATGGTTCATGCAGCCTGGTCATGTGATACAATAGCAGGCAGGCAGCAGTGCATCCCCAGCATCCAGTATGTGGAAGATAGTACTTGAGTTGATAAGAGCCTGACCTAGGAGCTACTACTAAACATGCTTTTGTGATGGCCTAAGATCGTTAAGAATGCTCTCAGGTCAATTGCTATCTAGTCTCTAATAGTGAAACTCTAATAAATAAAATAAAAAAATAGTGATTGAATTTGTTTGATTGCACCCTGTTGGTCAATCATAATTGCATGGGGTGTGATGATTGTTTGATGTTTTTTTATATATATGCAACAGAGGCCTAGTGTTTGTGTATATCTTCCTTATGCTATGCATACCCATAAATCTTTGTTGGGAGCGTGTTTAGCGGTATGTGTACTGTATTACCTGGAGTAACCTGTTGCAGCCTATTGAGTAGTTACGAAAACACAAACTTACGTGGGCAAGGAAAGCCATATCGATCTGATGGTGTTTAATGATGGCACATGAGTAGCTCTTGGTCTCTCTCCGTAGACAAGTTCTGAATGATTCTTCCCCAAAGCAAAAGTAAAGTTGTAAAGAAATTTTTGAAACAAATATATATATATATATATATATATATATATATATATATATATATATATGTAAGGGTAAATTAGGCAAAGCCTAATTTGTCTTGTTTTCACTTTCTTGGTCAAGAAGGATTTTATTGTTGTTAATGATTTTTTAGGTGTTAGGATTTGGTTAGGATACTTTTGTTTGGTGATATATTTTTTGGTAACTAAATCTTTGCAAAATAATTTAGTTATTAAAGGTATCATAATAGGAAACATAATCTTTTGTAATATTGTGTTAATCTCTTCCATTTGGAGAAGGTTTCCTTGTGTCGTGTTCCTACTGAGGTTAATAGCCTATATATGCAGTTTTCGGTTTTGTGCAGAGAGCTTACAAAAAGAATTCATTCGAGTGCGGTGTGCAGAAGAGAATCAATTTAGAGTCTTGTGTGCCGAGCTTGAGAGAGATATCAACGGGCATATCACGGAGACTACTGCAGGCAGTTTCTTTGCCTATTCTTTGCTTGAAACTTTCGGGAATACGGCCTTGTATTTCCCGATTTAATATTCTTCCTTGTTGTTCATTTGTTTGGAAAATCGTATTTGGTTCTTTCTTCCCACGTTTGATCTAGTGGTTTATGTGGGTTTTTTGGTTCTCCAAGATTCTATATCTTGTGAAATAGCTTGTTAAGCATAAAAACAGTGTTGATTTTAATATATATTGTGTTTCCTTGATGCTTGATTTACAAGTTTGATACTTGTAGATTGTTTTAAGTTATTTACGTACTAATACTCTTGGATTAAAATCGAAATCAAAACTTCCGCCGCTATTATACGTGATATACTTTCATTCTCATTGTCATTGTCATTGTCATTGTCATTGTTGCAACATTCTTTGCAACATCACATAAAATCCCCATATTGAGGTTCCGTGGTTTCACGTTCTTTCATTTGGTATCGAGCCTCCTCTTGATATCACTAAGAGTCGATTGTTTAAAGACATGATGGATTCTGGAGTATGAAGCATTGGTTCGTCCTCTACTCTCACAAATGCTAATTATTCTATATGGAAAGTCAAGATCGCATCTTCATCAAATCCATTGATGAAAGAGCGTGGCTAAGGAGTCCTCCCAAAGCTGGATGGGTGGTGAAGAACCGCATGAAATGGGAACAACGATTCTTTTAACTTTCGAAGAAGCCTTATGAATTTATAGGGCTTGAAATGCTCAGGGTGATAGCAAATTATGAATCTACGAAAGATGTGGGAGGCCCTTGGACCTTATGTGAAGGACTTTTGCGGGTGTTCTTCTAAAGCTAAGAATGCTAACCACTCGGGTTTGAAAACACTAGGATGCAAGAGTCGAGGACATAATGACATATTATGGAAGACTCCTTGATTTATCGCTCTGGCTTTGGGAGATCCTATTACTAATGGCGCCTTGTCGGCAAGATGATGAGGACTTTGCACGAAAGGTTCAATGTCAAGATATGTGCTATTGAAGAAGCACATGATATTGACAAAGATGAGTTTTGAAAGGCCATTTAAAA
>JABEVN020004523.1:0-12814 GCA_013146195.2 Codonopsis lanceolata | reverse complement strand
TTATAATAGGTCTATAATATGTTCATACAACCCAAATTCATCACATAGCATAAACTAGAACATAGCATCTCTACAAAGTCTAAGTGCTCATTGACCTCATATATAGCAAGATTGTTTTCCTATGGTCAATGAGGCTAAAAGAAATAAGAAGAGATGTTGTAACTCACCTTAAACAAGCTCTAAAAGAAGTACAAAAACGTCCATGCAAGGTTGGGTATGTGTTCTCCTTGCTCTCCTCTTCACTTCTACCGCTTGGTTTTGGAAATGGCTTCTTGATAGTTGGCCACCATTGTTGATCACTCAAGAACCTCCCAAGAACATCTAAGAAAACTCTCTTTCAGCTCTCAAAATGTTGTCCACGTTTTTGGAGAGAGATGGCAGAAAATGGAAGGCTTAGTGGGTGTATTGGCTTCCCAAGGCTTGAAAATGAGTGGGAAGAGTGCCAATGCATGTAGGGGTTCTCCCTTGCCAAGTGGCTTTCAATCCACTCAAAACTCTCTCAAACCTTTCAAGGAGTATTCAGCCACGTTTTAGGAGAGAGGCTGAAGAAAATGACTTTGGTGGATGTATTTGGTCACCTTATGGCTGAATAGTGGGGTGGGAGGGAGTGACCAATGCATGTTGATGCATGTTGATGTCTTTCCGCTTAAGTGTCAGCTAATCCCTTCAAAACTCCCAAAACTTGTCAAGAATGCAGAGGAGGATAGATAGGTCGAACTAGGGTGGTTTAGGTGGGTTAGGTTGGGTTTGGGTAGGGTTAGGTTGGCCAAATAGAAAGTCTAACACACAATGAGTGGTCAACTATAGTAGAGAATTCGGTCATTTTACAAAATGGTCCTGTACCGAAATACACGTCCTAAATTACACAAAAGGTATGTTTAGAAAGATCTATGAGTCTAGTTTCAAACACATCAAGCGGATCCAATTCCGAGTTTTCGTACACAAGTTATGGCCAAAATACTACAGACCTATCGTGGCCTTGAAAATACGTGAATTTCCAATCAAACTCGGCGTGTGTAAAAGCGTTTACCGACCACTCAAAAATAATTCTAAGTTAATTCCCCAAGTTCACCTAGTCATCTAGGTCAAAATAATATCAACCGAAAAAGTGGTACAAAGAGAAAAAACGACAGAAAGTAGAAATCAAATCAGCGATCGATTCGACACATTCAAACAAGATTTAAATCATGTTAAGGATATTATGAATGATATCTAATACTTACATATATGCATCCATCTAGAAGTCTAACACATCTAAACATGTTATTTAATCATCATGTAAAAGATCTAGGACCAAATCAAGGTCGGGAACACAAAAACTTCGAGTAAACTCTCAATCGCGTCACATTTCGATTATCGTCGAGTTACGACTTGTGACTTTAGCAAGTTAACAACTAAATGACATCTCTTAAAAGTATTTTGGTCTTAATATGATCTCTCATGCACATCTAGACTCTCTAAGAAATCAAATAAGCGATCAACAAAGGAAGAAGTGCGAGCATTGCACGCAATTCAAGCTAACCGGGAATCGGGGTCTTACAAGTATGGTAGCAAGGGTCGAACCACAGAGACAAGAAGTAAACAGATAGCAAGTAAACCGGTAGCAATTAAACTAAGGGGTTTTTTTAATTTATTTAATCTAATTTATTCTAGGAAAACCAAAAATCTAATTAATTTAGCTAGCGGACAATCACGATATGAAGATCTTATGGAGGAGGAAATCTAAGAATATGGATTCACTTGTATCTACTCTATTGCTCTTTTAATTAAAGCATCAATCAAAATCTTGGGTTCGTTCACTAAAGATTGATATAGATTGTCAAATTATAATTCAGTCTTCATCCTAAATAATTCATCCAATCTATATCCTAAGAACAAGAATATATGAAATTCCTATCTGTCACTTAGGATCATATATATGAACCTGACCCTAACTTATCACTCTCGTGCATCGATAAAATTAATTTATCACAATGGTGAGCCGATAATACGACATATGCATTTGGTCATGCATTATCACCGCTAGGTCTTTACTACTTGCAATTCCATTCATTTGGTCAAGGTTAGACAATAAAGAGATTGATAAACATCATGATCAACAAGATTTAATTGAATAAAAATATATTGAGCAATAGATTCGATACAAGTTACCTCTTAATTCCTAGATTAATGAGCGGTTAGTTCATCCTTGGCGAAAGAACAAATTAGCGGAATGAAAGGATACATGATTCGATCTTCAAACTATAATTACAAATACTAAAAGCTAAGTATTACACACTAAAATTGATCTAGAAATCGTCTTTGGCTTTAGACTATATGTCTTCTATTTATACTAGGGTGTTTAAAGGAAGGAGGGAGATTCAGTCAGGATTAAACTCCCGTAAGGCGGCTACTCGATGACTTGCGGGGGCAAGGTGCTACTTGAATGGTCGTAAGGCCTTTGATCCGTGAAGCAGGCGGACACACTAGACCTTGACCTTGGGCAAGGCCTCCTACCCTCTTGTCGCAATGGGGTTTCAGAATCCCAATTAAAACTTCTTTTCAATGTTTGCACTTTGCACCCTTCCTTTAAATCTTCAATAAAAGCCTTGTAAATCTCATAATTTCACCTAAAACCCTGAAACTCACAATATAGCTCCAAAACACATATTAGTAGGCAAAAGCCTCATGGAATTGCTATTTCTAACCTTTATTTGGCCAGAAGTCTGAGGATGATATGGTGTAGCCAGCTTGTGTGTCACACCATATTTCCTAAGGCACACGTTCATCAAACGATTGGTGAAGTGCATTCCTTGATCACTAATTATTGCTTTTGGTACTCCATACCGAGCAAATTTATAATCATCCAAACACTTGACAACAGTTTGGCCATCATTGTTTCGGGTAGCAATGGCTTCTATCCATTTCAACACGTAGTCAACAACAACTAGAATATATTCACAACCATTCGAGACTAGGAAAGGACCCATAAACACAATGCCCCATACATCAAAGATATCAATAACTAAATTTTTATGCAAGGGCATCTCATTCCTTTCTTCTTGATTCCACATCTTTGACATTTATCACATATTTTGCAAAACATTTCAGCATCTCTAAAAATAGTAGGCCAGTATAAACCAGATTGTAAGATTTTCCTAGCAGTTTTACTACTACTAAAATGACCACCACTAGAGTATTCATGACAAAATGCCAAAATACTTTATTGTTCTTGATCTGAAATACATCTTCTAATAAAGGAGTCTGAACATATTTTGAATAAATAAGGTTCTACCCAAAAATACTTTTTAGCATCCACAAAAAAATTCTTCCTTCGATAAAAATCAAAATCAGAATTAATAATATCTGCAACATGGTAATTGACAAAATCAGCATACCATGGTTCAAAGTTTTTAACTGCTAACAATTGTTCATCAGGAAAATCTTCATTCATGGGGATTTTATTATCAAGAAGTTGACGTTCAAGCAAAGGTAAAAATTCCAACCTAGACAAATGGTCGGCAACAACGTTTTCTGTTCCCTTTTTATCTTTAATAGTAATGTCAAATTATTGTAATAATAACATCCATCTAATGAACCTAGGCTTGGCCTCTTTCTTGCTCAAAAGATATTTTAGGGCTGCATGGTCAGAGAATATAATGACTTTAAAACCTAACAAGTAGGATCGAAACTTTTCCAATACAAACACAACTGCTAAAAATTCTTTTTCAGTGGATGTATAATTGAGTTGTGTGTCATTCAATGTCCTACTCGCAAAATGAATCACATGGGGTTTCTTATCTACCATTTGTCCTAACACAGCTCCAATTGCAAAATCCGATGCATCACACATGATCTCGAAAGGGAGAGACCAATCAGGGCAGGTTAAAATAGGAGTTGTTGTTAATTGTTCGTTTAACAAATTAAATGCATTCAAGCATTCTTGATCGAAAATAAATTCGGTATCTTTTGTCAAAAGATTGCATAAAGGTTTACAGATTTTTGAAAAGTCTTTTATGAGTCCTCTATAAAAACCTGCATGACCTAGAATGTGACGACCCGACCCGGACTCCAATGCGAAATCCCAAGGTCGTGCCGTCAAGACAAGCTAAAAGACGGACAAGCACCCGCTAAGCGTAGTGGTGCGAGTCAAGAGTTGAACCAACAAACCCTAAACAGGAATGTAAAGCCATAATGGCAAAAAACCGAATAACCAAAAAAACTAAAATCTGCGGAAGCAAATCAAAAGTGGAACCCAAACTTATAATTGTAAACTAAGGAATACGAGGCTGAGAGACAACTATCTCTCGACAAATCTGACGGCATACGTGGCATGAGCAACAATGCGCGCGGGCAACAAACTCCCATCGGCCATCTAAGGCCGGCGAATCAACGAGAACCAACAGCGATAAACGACAACTCAAGCGGCTATAACATGGGAGGAATAAATCAACTAAAAAGAATAAGATATTCAAATTCTAACAACTAAACCCAAGTCTCACGACTAATGTCGTCGGAGATGACAATACCAACAATACTAGAATGGGTGAGCTAAAGCATGCTCGGAATAATAAAAGGGAACAACTCATAAGAGATACAACAGCTCGACCAAACAAGTCGGCTACCAAAATAATACAATAACAAAATACTAACATAATCTACACAAGTAAAGTCTACATAACTTTACAATCGTGTCTCACAAATACAAAATAACTTAATAATAATAAACCCAAGCTTAAAGCCCGGAAGACCACCTTCTAGGAATCACTATCCGGAAGCCCGCGTACTAACAGGATCTTTGCAAAAACTAAGGAAAACAACACACGAAATGAGTCATAATGACCCAGTAAGTTACTAAATGCAATTATATGGCATAGCATGGCGTGGCATGGCATAATGCACAAACATGTATAAAATCATGGTATCTAAATAGCATACCAATAACAAACTTGTATCAAGTCATCATGTAACATAAACTTCATAAACCACATAGCATGTTATCTTTCATATAAGTGCTTATACATAAGCACATAAAATCAGGAACTGGGCCTAGCCCTTCAAATGATCATAAACTGGGTTTCATTCCTCAAATGATCATAACTCATCAGTTTTCCTTAATGAGTACCTCGTTACATTCATCCAACCCGAGGATGAGAAATGGGAGCTCAATATCAGGCTAGGAGCAGCTAATCGAGACCACATCCCACCATTGGCCACATGGTGAGGATAAAGGAGGTACCAATGCGGCGATTCATAGCGAATGTTTCCAAAGTCTATGAATCGTCCCATTGCTTGAACAAAAGCGACAAGCGCCAATTGGACTCGAAATCAAGATGCTCAAGTAGATATTTACTTGTATAAACCAATAAGACCAAGTTCATCACAAAAGGATTCATCAAAGCAAGTAGGTCATAATGCTCTACAAAACCCAATAAACCATGCACATAAATGTACACACTTAACACGTTCAACTAACTTGTAAGTTTAGTTCGAAACCACATATTGACGTATTCATAAACCTCATGTCATCACCAAATCAAGAATAGCATATAAGCTCAACAATTCACAACATGGGGTCTACTATAGTCCTCTACTCAAGATTAAATCAAAGACTATTATTTAGTCTAAGAACGACCACAAACAAGGCTTAGCATTTGGTTTCACTCAAAAGCACACCGGACTCATCCATAGTCCCAATTGTTATAATTAATCGACTTCTCAAACCAATCTCGAGGGTACCAAAACTAACTTCGTAGTCAAAACCAGGGAGTGCTATCATGTGCCGCGACCAAATTCCCTAAGAGGAACTCATTCAAACAATCATTTCCTAAGGGCATACGAGGTCATAGGTTGGTCTCTAATGCTCCGTGCTCTGACGAGCACGCTCTAAATAAATCCCCATAAGCTTCTATATCATGGGTGTCACAAAGGGGACACAATTCGAGATGCTTTCGGGTACTCACAATCAAAACCAACCAAACCCGAACATCGTAGGATTTCAACATAAGGCTTACTAACATCTTATTGAACCTAAAATGACTCCATTGAGTCTTAATATCGCACTTCATTAAATATGCATTTCATACAACCCAAGATTAGCACATCATTCAAGTTTATAGAGTTTATCCCAAAAATAATCCGGGCTTATTTCCCAAGCCTAAAATCCAAGAATTCATCATAGACATAGTCAACGAAACCCAAATGACGTAGGACTTCAACCCACTATATCGAACCTATTACGACTCTGTAGAGTCTACATACTAAGTTTCGTTCTCAAACCTTTCATCCATATCAACATTAACACACGCTTCAAATAACAACAATTTCTCCAATAAGTTGGGGGTTGATTCTCAAGCCTAAAATTCAAAACAAAACCCAACATAGATCACAACCCATTTCATAAACCATATAATTTCAATTAAGTGATCATTCTCATAATATATAGAGAGTTCACAAATCCAAAGCCCCAATCAAAGGCATACTTTCATAATAAACCCAAATATAATGTAAACATGATTTCTAGCATGCTCCCAATCCTAGAAACACAATATGAAGGATAATCATTCACATCAACAACCATAGAAGTCATCTACAAATGCTCCTAACATGTTCATACTTCCAAAAATCCCCAAAATTGGGCAAACGTAGCATATCAAGTGTTCATTGTGACGACCCGACCCGGACCCCAATGCGAGATCCCGAGTCGCGCCGTCCATATCAAACAATAACACAAGCATGCATAGTAGGATCATAAAATTCATGTGGCGCAACATCGCATACATACAACAACTCGGCTACACTTGGCCGGAAAAACAACCTAATTTAAACAAGTCATCGGGCGTTACGGGAACCCAACAACTACTCCTACAAATATTAACACATGCTTATAATAACCTCAACGGCCACAACATGCCGGAGACAATAATAACAACAATAAATAACGAGCTTTAGCGGAAGAAAATAGTAGTGAACCATACACATATAAACAGGCTCGACATGTAAGTCGGCTTACCAAAAGATTACAAGTATTAAGTAGTTAAGTCTATTACATCAACAAACACAACATATACCCCAAGCCAAGTCTACATGACTTGCTTCCCAACGTCCTTACCAAAAATAAAAGTCTAACAACAAGAGTCCAAAAGAGCAACCTGCTAAAACCAACAATCAAACGAGTACAAGCGAGTCTAGCCCGGACCGTCTCCTCGGCTCGGATCTAAGGAAAGACAAAGCAAACAAATAGGGTAAGTCGAAAGACTTAGTAAGTTACGACAATGCATGTTCATGTTATAGCATGACATCTATCTCAATTATCATACATGATCATCATATAGCACATAGCACATAGTTCACGTAAGTGCGGGAAGGTAAATCATACAAGTAGGATATGATAGTCACGGCCGCTTCGTAGACCCTGCAATAAAACTTTATTATACTTTATCGTGCAACATTGATGCTCTGTAAATGCATCAACTTTTATCAAGTACCACTCGATCTAGATAGCAAGCCAATGCGGCACTTAGCGATACGGCAAAGGGCTACTTCCCCATTGCGACCAACAATGGAGGTGTGTGTGAAGTCCTAGGGGCGGCGATCCATAGCGAGCACGAATCCCATAATTCGTGAAGGCGATGCATCGTCCCACCTTGACCCGATAAACAAACCAAATAATGCCAGCTGGACTCAATGTGATGCACAAGTAGATATTTACTTGACTAAACCAATCAAAGACCGAATTCGACAAGAGCGAACTCGACCAACCAAGTAGGGTATCAATCTCTACTATAAAATCATATCAAGGCAATTTAATTTGCACAAACCAACCTTTCATAAAACTTGCATAAATCATCAAACCAATCTCATACTTGAGTAAATCAAATCAAACGGTGTTCGAACTTCGTAGGGATTGAAACTAGGGTTCAACACGTTCAATTATTCCCTAGAGTCGACTCCGTTGAGTCTTTGCTCTAAATTCCCAATTTTGGAGAGATTGAAGCTATATGCCTCATAACCCAACCTAGGTCATTTCTAGGTTCAACAAGGTATTTAATCCACCAAGGCAATGCAAAGTGATTCATGTTCAACATAGAGTTCATTTCATAGGATAGAACACATACAACATAACAACACATAATGTAGGCTTCATTTAGGGCATTCTCATATGAACAAACTTCCAACAACAAATAATATACATGTCTCTAACATGCTTAAAATCTTAAATAGACAAGATGGAATAATAGTATAGGCTTTCACAAGCAAGAATGCAACCTATACATGCTCCTATCAAAGCCAAAATCTCAATATACAAGAATATAGCATATGAAGCATACAAGTGCCCTCATTGACCTCAACCAACATAGACTTTGCTTCCTTAGGGTCAATGAGAACTAATAGAAGAAGAAGATTAAGAAGGTAACTTACAAGTTATTCACCAAAGAAAGAACTAGAAGAAACTATTCGGATGGAAATGCTCCCCTTGATGAGCTCTTCAACTTTAATGAATGGCTCTTGGGCAATGGATGAATGGATGAAGGTAGATGATGATGAAGACCTTAGGAAACCATGGGAGAACAAGAGAGAAGAGGCAAATTCGTTCTTTGAAAGAGAGCTCAGCAAATGAGGAAGAGAAGAGCTGATTGTGGCTTATATTTGGTCAAATGGTGAGTGGGACAAGTGTCAAACACTTGTGGTCCCTTTTCAAATCAGATTTGGGGCTTAATGACCAACTAATGGACCCTTAATCTAACTTAAAAATCTAGTTAGGGATGTTAGGACTTAAGTAGGAAGGGTTAGGGAGGTTTAGGATAGGTTTAAGTAGGGGTTTGAAGTGTACAATTCGTCAAATTCCGAAACAGGAGAAAACTTTCCCGTAACAGAGAAGCAAGTGAGGCGGGCGCCTCACATAGGCCCATGCGGCCGCCTCAAGTACTGAGGCTCTCCCAAAGTTCAGACCATTCAGCAATTGCTCCCTGCATTTGAGGCGGGCGCCTCACCAGGCTCACATCGCCGCTCGGCTCCGAACCTCTAAAACTTGATCTAAACTTGGTCTAAATGGTCCCAAACTTTTGAGCAACCATTCTAAGGTCTAACCCTACTCAAAATGAGTCGGAAACACACCCGAACAACTCCCGGAACAAGCTAGGACAAGGCGCGAACCACGCGACGAATGAACAACGGATTAAACTCAAATCAACCATCAATCTAACTAGGATGTCTTGGGCATGAAATAGGATTGTTTCAACATGATTAAGACTTGAATATAAAGCTAAGAACTCAACGAACACTTCGTACGTCGAAATAGAAGCAAATACGAGCAACGAGAGGAATCGCTAAGACCAATTTCAACGCGATTAAACCGGCGATTCTACAAACAAGTTTATATGATTCTAAACATGTTATGAACTTCTAGAATGACTTATGAATGATTCTAAGACATTTATATAACAAGTAGACATGCTCAACAATCAACCAAGAAAGTATAAAGACAAGCATAGAATGCGCATGCAAGAATACGGGGCGTTACACTCTCCCCACCTTTAGGAATTTAGTCCCTAAATTCTTACCAAGTTCGTCGAATAAATGTGGATGCTTCTCGCGCATCTCCGCTTCCGTCTCCCACATCGCTTCTTCAATGTTATGATTCCTCCAAGAACTTTGACTAAGGAATTCTCTTGGTTAAGTAGCACTTGCTCCTTGGTATCCAATATCTTAGCGGGCTTTTCAGCGTATGACATATCCGGCTCAAGCGTGATCTCCTCATACTCGAGTACATGAGACTCGTCCTTCAAATACTTTCGCAACATGGAAACATGGAATACATTATGAGTCTCGAAAGTGAAGGTGGCAATGCAATACGATCGCTAAGGTCCCAACTCTCTCCAAGAACCTCAAATGGACCAATGTATCTCGGTGTAAGCTTCCCTTTCTTGCCAAACCTCTTAGTACCTCTCCTCGGTGTTACCTTCAAGAACACGTAATCACCCACTTGGAACTCAAGATCTCGTCTTCGATTGTCGCATAACTCTTTTGTCGACTTTGGCGGTGCAAGCGATCTCTAATCAACTTCACGCTCTCAGAGCATTGCACTAACTTCGGAACCCCAAGTTCGCCTCTCCAACCGTCCCAACAAATTGGCGATCTACACTTACGCCCATACAAAGCTTCATACGGCGCCATCTTGATACTCGTGATAAGCTGTTATTATCGCCATAACTTCGGCCAAAGGTAAATGAGAATCGGCTTCCTTGAAATCAACGGCACAAGCTCGCGGACATGTCCTCCAAAATCGAATCAAGCGCTCGGACCGACCATCCGTTTGCGGATGAAAAATATCTTGAAGTCCAATCTAGTCCCCAAAGCTTCTGCTGATGACTTCCAAAATCTATGGCGTGAACCTCGGGTCTCTATCGGACACAATACTAACAGTGCACGCCATGAAGTCTCACGATCTCTGGATATACAAAGGCGCTAAGCGAGTCAAAGAATGCGTGATAGCTATAGGAATGAAGTTAATGCGGACTTAGTCAATCTATCGACTATAACCTATAAAGCGCATTAAACCCTCTCGCGTCTTGCGGTAACCATCACAAAGTCCATAGTAATAGCGAACTCCCATTTCCACTCGGGGAATCTCGATGGTTGTAGAAATCCCTTGGTCTCGATGCTCGGCCTTAACTCTGTGACAAGTCAAACACTTAGACCGTACTCATAATTTCTCTCTTCATACCTTTCCACAGTGTCTTTTCAAATCCAAGTACATCTTCGTGCTCCCAGGGTGAATGGTATACTTCGTCTTATGAGCCTCATCAAGAACCAACCTCTTCACTCCGCATTACAAGGAACACAAATCCTACCTCGAAAAGTCAAGGTACCCTCGGTATTAACCACAATGCAGCGATACACTCTCGGCAACCCATCGATAACTTTCCTCAATCGGATCATTCCCTTGCGCTTCTCTAATTTTCCCAAATAAAGCAGGTGTTGCACGAACATTTGCAAAAATCACCCCTCTATCAGCAACACTAGGACTCCAATCCCTCAAATCCTCCAACATTTTCCATTCCTTCACCATCATACCACGACATATGAACTTTTTCTACTCAAGGCATCGCTACAACATTTGCCTTCCCGGATGATATAAGATAGTACAATCGTGGTCCTTTAACTTTTCCATCCATCTTGTTGCTCATATTCAATTCCTTTTGAGAAAACAAGTATTTCAAGCTCTTATGGTGGGTGAAGATCTCGAACTTAGACCCATACAAGTAGTGTTTCCACTTATGCAATGAAAATAATGCAGCCAACTCCATATCGTGTGTCGGGTAATTATGTTCATGAATAGATAGTTTCCTCGATGCATAGCGATCACCTCCATTACGCATCAAAACACAACCCAAACCTTCCTTAGAGGCATCACTATAGATCACGAAATTTTCTCCTCCACTAGGAAAGCCAAAATAGGTGCCGATGTCAGCGAGCTCTTAAGCTCTTGGAAGCTAGACTCACATTTCTCGCTCCAAACAAGCGGCACGTTCTTACGTGTCAACCGTCATAGGAGTCACAATCCTAGAGAAACCCTCAATAAACCTTCGGTAATAACCCGCTAACCCCAAGAAACTCCGAACCTCGGTAACCGAACTAGGCCTCTTCCAATTCGTCACCGCTTCAATCTTAGACGGATCGGCTATCCTTTCGAAACTATGTGCCCCGAAAGATACTTCCTCAAGCCAAAAGGCACATTTGCTAAACTTGGCGTAAAAGGCTTCTCTCGAAGAATAGACAACGATCCTCAAATGTTTCTCATGCTCCTCAGAGACTTGAATATACTAAAATATCATCAATGAAGACCACTACGAAACAATCAAGATAAGCGTGAAAACTTCGGTTCATCAAATCCATAAACACATTTGCATTCGTCAACCCAAGCGGCATCACCACAAATTCAAAATGACCATACCTAGTGCGAAAAGTCGGAATGTCTTCCTCTCTAACCTTCAATTGGTAGTAACCCCGTCTCAAATCAAGCTTAGAGTAGACAATGGACCCTTGCAAGTGGTCAAAAGGTCATCGATGTGGGGTAGAGGATACTTATTCTTAATAGTAACCTTATTCAATTCATTAGTCTATACACAACCGCAAACTCCCATCCTTCTTTCTCACAAATAAGACAGGTGCGCCCCAGGCACACTTGGTTTTAACAAAACCAATCTCTAGAAGTTCTTGCAAGCTGGGTTTTCAACTCCCTAGCTCCGCGGTGCCATCTATATGGTGCCTTAGAAATCGGTGAAGTCCCAGGAATAAGCTCAATGCAAAACTCTAGTTCTCTATCGGGTGGCATAGCATGATCGGTAGAAAACACATCGAGGAAATTCACACACAGGGACCTCTTCTAAGTTAGGCGAGACTTCCTCTTATCAACTTCGCATGCAAGATAACCGTACACCCTTGAGATATAATTTTCAGCCCTCGATGCAGAAATAAAGTGTATCGTCACTCGAGCATGATCACCCACAAAAGAAACAAGCTTCGCTTTGCCGGCATATAAAGGTAACTCTCTTTCTATGGCGGATCGACTATAGCATGATAAGCACATAACAGTCCATGCCAAGAATAACATCAAAGTCACGTATAGGAAGAACTACCAAATCGCATGCAAAGTGTGGTCACCCACCAAAACATCACAAGACTTAAACACTTGGGGCGAGCATATATTCCCCGGCGGGGTAGACACTTCAAGCAAATATGCGAAAGGTTGAGGCAAAAGCGGAGTTCTCGATAAAGTGTGAAGCAACATATGAATGCGAAGACCACGGATCTATGAGAACTCGAGCCTTAT
>JABEVN020004522.1:0-12862 GCA_013146195.2 Codonopsis lanceolata | reverse complement strand
GGCGCTTAAGTCCCTTCGTTATGTTCCTCATATGTTTCGCTTACCTTCTCGCATTATAAAACTCTACAAAAATTCTAAACTAAAAATTATTAGCAACATATAAATACAACATTAGGATGCTTTTCTCCCCCAAACTTGAATTTTGGCATATTTAATTTAAAATTAAATGTCCAAAAATACATTTAACGGAGAATAGCATATTTAAATTAACTACAAAAGCAATAAAATTCATAATAGTGGGTTGCCTCCCACTTAGCGCCTTTGTTTAATGTCTTTGGCTCGACCCAACTGCAAACCTAATCATTGGGCGGTGCATTGTCAGCTAAACGAATTAATTCAATTGTTCGTTCAACTGACATCGGTTCAAGATATGGCTTGAGTCGGTGTCCATTAACTTTAAAAACTTCATTATTCTTTGGATTTTGTATATCAATAGCTCCATGAGGATAAATTCGGACAATTATGAAAGGACCAGACCACTTAGATTTCAACTTTCCAGGGAATAGCCTAAGTCTAGAATTAAAAAGTAACACCTTCAATCCTGGTCGAAACATCTTATTGGCTAACCCCATATCATGATACTTCTTGGTCTTTTCTTTATACGTTTTAGCGTTCTCATACGAATTTAGCCTATGTTCTTCTAATTCATTTAATTGAAACAATCTTTCCTCACCAACCAAGGTTAAATCTAAATTTAAATCTTTAACAACCCAATAAGCTTTGTGTTCAATTTCAACTGGTAAATGGCATGCTTTGCCATATACCATTCTATATGGACTCATTCTTATTGGGGTTTTAAAAGCAGTTCGGTATGCCCATAAAGCATCCTTAAGTTTAGATTCCCAATCTTTATGATTAGGCATAACAGTCTTTTCTAGTACTGTTTTAATTTGCCTATTACTAACCTCTACTTGGCTAGATGTTTGAGGATGATAAGGTGTAGCTAACTTGTGAGTTACACCATGTTTCTTAAGGACATTATTCAATAATTTATTAGTAAAGTGAGTCCCTTGGTCACTTATTTTGGCCTTAGGTACTCCATATCTAGCAAACAGATCTTCTACAAATTTAACCACAGTTTTACCATCATTTGTTTTAGTTGCTATGGCTTCAATCCATTTAGACACATAATCAACTGCTACCAAAATATACTCACAATTATTTGACACTGGAAAATGACCCATGAAATCAATGCCCCAAACATCAAAGATTTCAACAACCATATTAATATGTAAAGACATTTCGTTTCTTTTTCCTATATTCCACCAGTTCTTTGACACTTATCACATGTTCTATAAAATAATTCACAGTCTCTAAAAACAGTAGGCCAATATAAACCAGATTGTAAAATTTTTCTAGCAGTTTTATTCCCACTAAAATGACCTCCACAAGAGTATTCATGGCAAAATTCCATAATACTTTGTTGGTCTTTTTCTGGAATACATCTCCTAATTAAAGAGTCTGAACATATTTTATACAAGTGAGGCTCTTCCCAAAAATAATTTTTCGCTTCATCCAAAAATTTCTTCTTTTCATAATGATCAAAATCGGGATTTATGATATCAGACACATAATAATTGACAAAATCAAGCATACCAAGGGTCCGAATCTTTAATAGCTACCGCTTGCTCATCAGAAAATCTTCATTTATTGGAATTGGATCATCAAAAATTCAAGTAAGGGTGAAAATTCTAATCTAGACAAATGGTCGGCTACATTTACATTTTCGCCTCTTTTGCTTTGATTGTAATGTCAAATTCTTATAACAATAGCATCCATCTAGTTAGTCTAGGCTTAGCATATTTCTTATTTAATAAATATTTTAATGCATAATGATCAGAAAATATTATCACTTTCGATCCTAACAGATATGATCTAAATTTTTCTAAAGCATACACAACTGCCAAAAATTCCTTTTCTGTTTTTGTATAATTTAGTTGTGCATCATTTAGAGTTCTACTAGCATAATGTATCACATGAGGCTTTCTATCTACCCTTTGTCCTAACACGGCTCCAATTGCAAAATCTGATGCATCGCACATGATTTCGAAAGGAAGAGACCAATCAGGGCCGGATAAAATAGGGGCAGTAGTTAATCTTTCTTTCAATAAATTAAATGCATCTAAGCATTCTTGATCAAAAACAAATTTTGTATCTTTTGCTAACAAGTTACATAGAGGTTTACAGATTTTGGAAAAATCTTTTATGAATCTTCTATAAAAACCAGCATGCCCTAGAAAACTTCTAACACCTTTAACAGAAGTTGGAGGAGGTAGTTGTGAAATAACTTCAATTTTTGCTTTATCAACTTCAATGCCTTTATTTGACACAACATGCCCTAAGACAATTCTATGTTGACCATAAAATGACTTTTCTCCCAACTCAAAGTTAAATTTGTTTCACAACATCTTTTCAAAACTGATGTAAGATTTTCTAAGCAATGATCGAAAGAGTTTTCAAAAACTGAAAAATCATCCATGAAAACTTCAACACATCTTTCTACTAAGTCTGAGAATATAGAAATCATGCATCTTTGAAAGGTGGCTGGTGCATTACATAATCCAAAGGGCATTCTCCTAAAAGCAAAAGTGCCAAAAGGACATGTAAAAGTTGTTTTCTCTTGGTCTTCAGGTGCTACAGGGATTTGATTGTAACCAGAAAAACCATCAAGAAAGCAATAATACTTGTGACCGGCTAGTCTTTCAAGGATTTGGTCAATAAAGGGAAAAGGAAAGTGGTCTTTCCTAGTTGCCACATTTAGTTTTCTTAAATCAATGCACATTCTATAACCAGTTATTGTTCTTGTAGGAACTAATTCATCTTTTTCATTCTTAACAACTGTAATTCCTGACTTCTTAGGAACTACTTGAACTGGACTAACTCATTTACTGTCTGATATGGGGTAAATTGTACCTGCATCTAAAAGCTGAACAACTTCTTTCCTTACGGCTTCTTCCATGTGTGGGTTAAGTCTTCTTTGTCTTTCTCTTGAAGGTTTACTACCTTCTTCTAAGTGTATTTTATGCATGCACATGGACGGACTAATACCTTTTAAATCAGCTAGGGACCATCCTATAGCTTCTCTATGTGTCCATAAAACTTTTAATAAACTTGCTTCTTGTTTTTCAGTTAAATCAGCTGCTATTATAACATGTAAAGTTTTATCTTCCCCTAAAAATGCATATTTTAAGTGGGGTGGTAATGACTTTAATTCTTCAACTGGAGGAGATTTAACAGATGACATAAATTCAAAATTTTCTGCTTTAATTGTTTCTTCTATTTTAACCTCCTCGGTATTTCCTTCTTTATCATCTTCCTTAATTTCTACTTTAACTTCTTCTATCTCTATTTCTTCAAAAAGATATTTTTTGATTTCTACTTCATCTTCTTTAATTTCATTAGTTTCTTCTTCTACTTTTTCTGTTCTATCAGACTTATTTTCTGATTCTGATTCTTTATCTATATTTTCTTTATCTTTATTTTTAAGAGCTTCTAACTTCTCTCTTTCTTGTCTTTCTTCCTCTTCTATTTCTCTTTCTATCTCATCAATGTCAATTTTTATGGGAGGGATATGACTATCATCATAAACTATAAATACATCTTTCTCATAGTCTTCATCTTCATTATCTTCCTCAAAAGTTTCAGTTGATAATTTTTCGATTTCGTCTATGGAAAAACATGCATTTATGTCACTAGGTCTATTCATAGCATCATAAACAGAAATTTCGACAGTTTCACCTAGGACTGACATTGTGAGTTTACCATTTTTAACATTTATCATTGTATTGGCAGTGGCCATGAAAGGTCTGCCTAACAATATAGGAACTTCATTATTTGTGCAAATTTTCCTTTCCATCTCTAGAACCACAAAGTCGATTGGAATGATTAGTTTATCAACCTGAACTAGGATGTCTTCCACTATACCCAACGAATATTTAACTGAACAATCAACTAATTGTAATTGCATACTAGTGGGTTTTAGTTCTCCTAACCCTAATTGTTTATAGACCGCAAAATGCATCAAATCAATACTTGCTCCTAGATCTAGCATGACTTTCATCTTTTTAGAGCTTCCCAAGGAGACTTGGATATTAAAGCTACCAGGATCTTTCAACTTAGGGGGTAATTCGGGTTGTAAAACAGCACTTACATTTTCAGAAACAATTATTTTCTCATTGTTTTCAAACTTGTGTTTCTTAGAGTGAAGATCTTTGAAAAACTTTGCATAAGCTGAAATATTTTTAATAACGTTAAGCAAAGGAAGGTTAACATTCACTTTGGATAACATATTATAAATTTTCGAAAATTGTTTGTCCATTATGTTTTTCATAAGTCTTCTTGGGAAAGGAATTGGAGGAACATATGGTGGTGGAGCCACATAAGGTTCCTCTTCTTCTGGTTCTAACTCTTTTTCAATTTCTTGATGTTGAACCTCTTTCTGTTTTTCCTTGTTTGGAATTTCTACTTCTATTTTTACTTCTTGATTAATTGTTTGATTATTCTCATTACTATTATCCTTTTCAACTTCTTTTTCAAAATTTTCTACTTCATCAGGCACATTAGAAGAATGAACAGGATCACTTACCTCTTCTCCTATTACCTTACCGCTTCGTAGAACGGTGATTGATTTTGCTTGCTCGGTTTGACTAGGGAACTTCCCTTCTTCTCTTTTCTCGGTTTCAGAAGTCACAATGTGCTTCTTCAAGTTTTCAACTTCTTCAAGCAGATATTTTAGTAACACAGCTTGACCTTTACTTGTTCCATCTTATTTTGGAACTTCTTCAATCCTTAATTGATTTTGATTTGGAAATTGTTGTGATTGTGGTTGTTGAGGCTGGAATTGTTGAGGTTGTAAAGACTTATTTCCTCCCCAAGAAAAGTTAGGATGATTCCTCCAACCAGGATTATATGTGTTTGAGTAGGGACCATTCCTTGGTCTTTGAGGGTATACATTCATAGCATTAGCCTGTTCAGCATACATAGCACTTGATGGACAAAAATTAGTAGCATGTGAATATAATCCACATAAAGCACATGCTTCTTGAATTGACCAATTTTCAAATTGAGCTTGTGTATCTGATTTTTCTTGAACTTGGTATAGACTCCTATTTTTACCTCTAGCACTTTTCTGTTGAGAATTAATACTTAACATCTCAAATAATTCTTCTAGTGCTTCTGGTGTCATTCTATTAATAGAACCACCAGCTGCACTATCAACCATAGTTTGTAAGCCTGACGAAACACCATGATAAAATTGAAGTACTAACACATGTTGAGCCAAATTATGATGAGGACACATAATGAGCAGATTTTTAAATCTATCCCAAGACTCATGGAATGTTTCACCTGGTTCATTTTGGAATGACATGATTTGTTTTCTGTATTCAGTAAGAGATGCATGTTTATAGTATTTACTCATAAACAAATCATATAATTGAGCCCAAGTATAAACACTACTAGGTGTTAGATTCATAAACCATCGCTTTGCCAATTCTTTTAACGCACTGGGAAAATATTTCATTTTAACTTGATCTTCAGTCAACCCTTCTAAAGGAAAAGTACTCATCATGTATTCATAATCTCTTAAGAAACTGACAGGATCTTCGTGAGACATTCCATGAAATGACGGTATAACATTAAAATAATGGCCTTTTAATTCGAAATTCCTTACAGCATCTGGTAAGACTAGACATGATGTTACTACATTTAATGAAGGTCTACTGAAATCATTAATAAATCTTTTATTTACCACTACTTCCATATTTCTTCTAGCAGGTTCTTCTTCTCTTTGATTTGCATTAGCCGGACGAATCATATTTTCAGGATTTTGATTAATATATTCCATTGTAGGATCAACCAAAGGATCCTTTATATTCAGTTGTTATTGATTATCAGGCTCGGGAGCTAGATTTTCAAGATCTTCTTGATTCTTTCTAATATTATTTATATCTTGATTTAGTTCTACCAGTTTAGGATTCAAAGATCTACGACCGTGCATAAAATAAATTAAAGCAATTTAAAAACAACTAACTATTAAAAACAAATAAAATAAAATCTTTTTGTATTTTTTTTAATTTTTATAAAAACTGAAAATTAAATTAAACTAAAAATTACGCTACCAACAAACTAACTATGTGAACTAGCTTGTCCCCGGCAATGACGCCAAAAACTTGATCGATGTCTTATTTTAATTATTTCCTTGCAAGTGGACAAGACTATTATAGAATAGTATTGGAAGCAAGGGTCGAACCCACAGAGACAAGAGATCACAGATAGTGCAATTTATTGATAGCAAATTATTAATCTGGGGGGGGGTTTATAATTATTCTATTCTAAACTACTATTATTATTTAGGTGTCTAACTAATTAGCAGTAATTACAGGTTATGAAGATCTTATGGTAGATGACAATCTAGGATTCGGGTTTCACTTGTATCTCCTCTATGTTTAATTCAAAATAATTATCATTCAATTTCTTGGGTTCGTTCACGAAAGATAGATATAGTCTGTTGAATTATTGGTTCAGCCTTCATCCCCGCAACATTCATCCATTCTATATCCTAAGCACAAGAACATATGATCTATCTGTCACCTAGGTCATGTATGAACCTGATCCTAACTTATTACTCTCGTGCATCGATAGGTCCAATTTATTGTGATGGTGAGCCAGTGTACGACATATGCACATTGGTCATGCAGTTATCCGCACCTCTATGCCTTTATTATTTGCGATTACATTCATTTGTTCAAAGCGAAATAATAGAGGGATTGATAAACACCACAATCAATAAGAATTGAATGAACATAAATATGAATTAAAACATAAATTCGATACAAGTTACCTCCCACCTCCTAGATTAGTGATGATTTAGTTCATCATAGACAATGAACAGCACATGGAGATGAATGGAGACATGATTTGATCTTCAATACTTGTAATTACACAATCTAAATATGTTATACAACCTAAAATCTATTCTAAATCTATACAAAACTGTTTCCAGCCGTTTCTCTATATCTTAGGCTTTGGCTCCCGACTCCTATTTATACCAAAGAGTTGTATTGCAATTGAATCTCCAGTGAAAACTCAACTTTTTCGCATTCTGACCACCTTGTGGTCGCAAGGTCTGGGGCACCTTGCGTCCGCAAGGTCCTCTGAATTCCGGGCTTTGATTTTCTTGAGCTACTGTCCACCTTGCGGGGGCAAGGTCTGGAACACCTTGCGACCGCAAGGTCTTGATTGGAACATTTATGAATTCTTGATTTTGATGTTGTAAATATTAAAAGAAATTTCTGTTTTAGAGCTACAGCCTATAAATGGCATCAATGGTTGCCGATCATGTATTGCTTGCTAGTTGGTGGTTTTGTTTTTGTGGTTTGATTCTTGAACGAGTCTTGGAGAGTTTTAGTGGTATGGGTATTTTTGAAATTTTATAAAAGTATAAAGTTTTTCATCCAAATATTATAATACAGTGATGAACTTGATAATTTGATCAAGTACAGTAATTAACGCAAATAATAATAATAGTAAAATAAGCTTAACGAAAAAAAAAAAAAGTAAAAATAGGTGGATCAAATTACTATTTAAGCCAAATACCTGTAATGAATCTATCTACCACTGTCGAGTGTGACAAGGAATTAACCGGTTGGAATTCTCAAATGCGTTGATGAGTACTGATGTGACAACCCACTTACAATCCATTTATCATTCTCTCACTTTCTCGAATCAAGCCATGTTCAACGACATTTTTTTATGGAACAGATAACCAATCAAGTGAAGTATCAAACAATATTGCTTGCTTCGATAATGTATTATATATATACACACACGTTGGTCTTAGATCTAAATAGTTGTGGTTTTTATATAATCAGAAAAATATTGGGGACTATTCGACGGTTAGCCTTTTTTGCGACTCGAACTCGAAGTTCAATTTTCCATCTCGGGTTGTATTGTAATAGGTCTAGTATTACTTAATTGGTGATTAGTGCGTTTGTGGTTTGGTTGTAATAGTTGTGAACTTGGTTTGTACCTTGTTGTTTTATATGTATATATCGCTTTGTCTTTGTCCCCTCCAACCTTTTAAAAAAAAAAAAAAAGTATATATCGCTTTGTTTGTAGTAAAAAAAAAACGTTTTTTTTTTCAAATAAACTAGTACAACGTCATTTTAGTTGTTTTAAAACGGCCACATATAAAAAGAAAATAGTGTAATTTTTTTATCTATAAATTGGTTCTCCCAGCATTTTTCATATCACTCATTCAACTATATTTTCTCACTAAATTATCAATATTATTAATGGATTAAAAAATTATGTTTCAAAAAATAAAAAAGGAATTATTTGGTGGAGATAATATGTTTTTTTTTCTAAAAACTACTGTAATATTTAATAGTGAGTCCATGTTATAAAGTTTTTATAAATTTGTCTATAGTAAAAAATATGTTTATAGATTAAAAGTTTATGAGTTGAAGACGTGACATTGTTGATAATAAATCTTTAAAAAGTTGACTAGGCCTCCAATGAGACGATCTTACAAATTTTAATTCGTAAGACGAAGTCACACTTTCTCACAACTCAACTCATCAACACACACAATCGATTGAGTCAAGGGGATCCATATTACATAAAATACCCTAATCAGGACCATCTTACATAATTATTTACAAGAAAAAGTTTATCAATTGGAGATGCTCTTCGTGGCCATATACCACACTTCTGATTAATGTGTTGATTTGTGAATTGGGAGGCATTTACCAATTTGGTTTCTGAAATGTTGCTAGTAGGTGTGGTTATTTCCTACTGTTTGGAAAATACAAAAAATAACAGAAAAAGTATGGTTCTATTCTACATAAAGTGAGAGGTGTCTAAATATATTAGACAAAAATGCCCTTTACCCGTTTTTGAATTAAAAAAACCATTAATTTTTGGAGATTAAAAATTAATTACCGATTTATAATGTATTCTAATTCATTGCATCTTCTAAATTTAGAAAATATAAATATCAAGATATTAATTACTTTTTTTGTATCCAAGAACATCTTGTGACACTAAGATTTCCCTTGGTCCTTCATATGACAATTTCTAAATGAACCGTAAATACCCAAATTGAATTGGACTAAAATTGATGATTATTATTGGTTTGATTAGATATAGGTAGAGAAGTCAAAATGTGTTGGGCTCGTTGGGTTAGTCCATCCCGTTACTTAAAAGAGGTAGGCTGAGTTGGTATTTCTTAGGTCCGCTACTTTTTTGGACTGGCTCGTCCCGTCATGCTAAATGACGGGTTGAAGTGGGTTGTTGGTTGGCTCGTCTAGAGTTGTCAAAAAGGCTTAGGCCCGTTGGGCTAGCCTGCCCCATCACCTAAAAAAGGTGGGTTGGGTTGGTATTTCTTAGGCCCGCCATGTTTTTGGGCTGGTCTACCCTGCCCCGCCAAATGACGGATTGAAGTGGGTTGTGGGTTGACTCGTCCCGCCAACCCATTTGGACAACTCTAGATATGGGATGAGTAAATATTGAATACCCTAGTTTAGAAACTGGGGAATGTTCATTTGACGTTAAAATATTAAAATAAGTAATAATTTGGAAAAATTATGGTCGGTCCTCTTTCAAAGTTTTCAACCTTTTTACATTCTTATATTTTGTTCGTAACTGCAAAAATACACTTTATATATACATCGCGATGCACATAATCATACATCGCCATGTATAAAGTACTATTTTCGGTGACGAAAAAATATAAGGATGTAAAAAGGTTAAAAAAAAATTATCCAGATGAACCGATCCCAAATTTCTCCCAAAAAAGAAAGCTCAAGGTAGTGGGCCATGCACTAGGCACACATGGGACCTTATCTCAATTCAATCAGCATTCCATTCGACCAAAGCCATTAGCCATTACTAAGTAACGGAGAAAATTGCGGATCAATACATTTTGATGGACTTCAATCGTTTTAATTAGTCTATCATAATATTATCAAACCGTTAAATAGATTTATCATCGTGATGTAATTTGAAATCGCGATGCATGAAAGTGGACTTTAGCGATTTCATAATATTATCTTGACTAAACCGGTTGAAAATCCACCAAAGTAAACTAACCAGAATCTTTCCCTAATAAATTTTACAAAGGAGAAATTCAGGCGGGTCCCATTTGAGATATTTTCAACCTCTATGGTCCTGCATATTTTTATTTAACCGATAAAATATGTTTTTTAGAATAAAATGACTAAAATACACTTAATGAACTGAAGGCGCACTCACAAAGCTTCCGTTCAAAATTTGTGATGCCACAAACACGGGCACAAAGACATCGTCTTAAATATTTACAATCTCAACAAAAAAATTTCACTGCTTAGCTTAACAAAGTGCCAAGCAGTGTTCGGACAAATGTTTGGCTTCGACGAATTGCAAAACAATACCTTTCGATGGTAGATTCCAAATATTGCTCAAGATATGAATGTACAGAAGATAGTAACTTATATTATATGCATATATGTGGCAGTAACATTTTTATAATCGATCTACATGAATATCACCAGAAATTCATCGAGTAAGCTTAAACCTTGTCTTTCAGAAAAAAAATCCCATTCCTCAATCAAATCCACAGGGATATTTCCTAACTCCGATGCTTGCATAAAAAATTTCGATGCTCGTATCAAAAATTCTGATTGAACTATGTTTCCAAGAACGCACCATAGTTTAATATTACCCGGAGCTAAGGATCTTGGCTGAATTTGGAGGTGGAGACCAGAGGGAAAGCATGAGCAAGCCAGAGATGATGGCATCAGACTAAAGCAGGGGTGGCAACGGAGACGCGCCAGGCTGATTTAGGTCGGATCTTGGCTGGCGAGGAGATGAAGGAGATTGCAGATGGTGAATGACAACGACACTGGAACATGGGCAGCGGTGATTGAAGTTGGTGCGACTTGGAGCTGCTTGGCCGGAAAAGATGAAAGGAGGTCGGTGATGGAGAAAGACAGATGGAGACGGAGTTCGATGGGGCTTGCCGTTGAGCGAGAGAGATGGCGAGCATATTATCAACTGGGTCAAAGAGGAAGGAAACGAAGAGGAGGGATAAAAGATATTTTCGTTGGTTCAGTGATCGTGTATTATTGGAACAAATTTATAAAAAGGACTTTTGTGGTTAAAGAAAAAAGAAAGGACTTAGGTAGTTACAATTTCGAGAAAATGATTACATCCCGCAATTAATCTATGTTACAAATAGGGTAGACCAATACCATAGAGGCACAAATAATGTTCTACTTTGAAAAAAAATACTAAAATAACAAATATCGATATACCGGCCGAACCGGTCACGAAAGCAAGGCACGAGTTAGCATCACGTGCGGACACGAGCATGATACCGCCAGCCCACACTGAGCCAGAAATTAGCCAGCCTTGCCGAGCAAGGCAAGCAAGGCCGGAAAGCACCGGCAGCACAACCTCACTTAAACCTAGGCAAAGGGTTTGCTGTCAGGCCGAGGGACCATGATCGGGACTCATACATGCTTCATGAATCATACTTACTGCTGCATTTTGGCGGGCTGGCTTTGTCAGGCTCGATCTTGGTACCGACAAGATCGGAGATCGATACAAAGCAGAATAACCGGCAGAGCCTTGCTCGCTCAAGCACACAAGCCAGTGGGACGCTAATAGCTTGCTTTCTAAGGCAAGTCAAAGGTTTCCATGTTTGGGCGTAATCCTTACCTTATCAACTCCTATAATAAGGCTTGGCAGCGCTGTTTCGCCTAGAATCAAGGGATTTCCTCCTTGATTATCTCGGCGACTATGGAACCGAATCCTAGACGGTTCAACCACCTTGAGGGCCTATAAATACCTCCATAGCCATTAACAAGGTACACACACTTTCTTGAGCCTCGTTATTACGTCAATTTGCTTTCTTGACAATCACTGATACTTACTCTCCTCACAGGAGGTTTCATGAGGCCTTGCCTTGCACTTCTTCTCAGTGTTCTTGTGATCTTACAGGCTCAAGGAGGTCGATTACAAGCCCAGATATCCTACCCATCTCAAGAACGCCCAAGTCGCAATTTTGCCACATCAGTTTGGTTCCATTGCCTTGGGAAACGAAGTTTCATCACTTCCTCTACATTTTTCCGGTAAAATCTTTCACTATTATTCTATTGCAATGGCTGGAAAGGGTAGCAAACACCATGCCACCGCAAGCAATCAACAGGCTGGCAGCCACCAAGTTGGAAACAACCTCCCCTGTAGCGCCTAGAGGATGCAAACCAGAACCAAAAGGTGAGCTGCGCAGGCGGCGGCTCGGCAATGAAACGCCATTGGTGGAGGGGCAAATCTCCCAACATGCCAGCTGCGCAAGCCAATTGATGCCGTGTGGTTATTAATGAGAGACGGGATGCTCGTTCTCAAGATCTTAGGATGCAGCTTAATCGCTAGCGAGAACGAGAGAGGTAGTCACATGAATCGGCCGGACATAACCCTGATCAACAAAACAACTGCTGCAATTCGAGGCCAGTATTATAGTAAAATATCGCTTCAAACATGCTTTGATTCTGAATGTGGCAAGGCTGTATTGATGTCAAACTTTTGTTGGAGATGGCCACCTCCCAGTTGCCAGCGCAGCGAGCGCATGCCATCAATCGTTATGCATGCGGCGAGTGGAAGCGACCAAGCATCTGAAATGACCAGGTGAGGCGAGAATCTGACCCGCCGACATCATTCCGCGTCCGCCACCCGTCGTGGCCACTATGCAGAGAGAGAGTCATGGCGCCGTAGAGGCGGAATGCGTAGAGGCTGGCACGGCGGCCAAAGTATAAGCCGCATCACCCGGGAGGTTGGGTCTCTGGCAGCGCCCACCTTTGCCCGCGTGTGCGTGGCGATGCCT
>JABEVN020004521.1:0-12897 GCA_013146195.2 Codonopsis lanceolata | reverse complement strand
CCTTAGATTTAGAATAAATTAAAACCCCAAGTTGCAATAAGAACAATCAAAATCAATGATGCGTCAACAGTCATTATAAGAAAGCCCTAAATTTACTAAAAATTCAGAATGACTGACCTGTTTAAGAGCATTCGCAAACGAGTGACTGGTACTTTGATTGAGACATTCAACTCCGGTCCAGTCTATGAAGTCGAGTAAATCGACCTACGATCAAACATCGCATGTATACACATACAAATTTTAATCTGAAAAAAAAATACTAATTAAAAAAACTTGGAGAAGGAAGAAATTGAGAACCGAACTTGGTTTCGTAGAATTGCAGAGGCAGATTCGGCAGACATGGCGTGAGAGTAGAGAGGAAGGAAGAATAAAGTCGGCCCGGACGAGATTGAAGAGACAGGATCTAACAAGGGAATAACTATTCTCTTATTAATTGGCTTGTTCTTCGGCTCGCCCTTCACAATGGGTCAAATGGTCAATAGTGACTGGCTCACTGCATTGGTTGGGCCAAGGGCTTCTAAACCGTACCACCAAATCTTTGATTTGGGGGATTTGATAACGAAATTCCAGCCCTAATCGAACCCTAACTTCAATACCAAATTTGGGATTGGCAATAGTGTTATTCCAAATTTGGGGTTCCACGATAGTATAATCCAAATTTTGTATTAGTGAGACCCATGTTATTAAATTAATCTATATTATAAAGAAGTTAGGTAATTGATTAGGGTTATTCGTAGACGTGATTTAATTTTTTTACTATCATCCCACAAATTGCCATTTATTTGTAGTAACTCTCTTTTTTCATTTCCTTATAACCAGGATTTATTTTCACAGTCTCAACAGTTTTTATAATATTTTTTTTCCATCTCTATTTTATCTCCACAATCCTTTTATCTCTCACTCCTTCTATATCTCTTTCTCTCTCCTCCTCTATGCCTATTCATCGGCTTGTATTCACTCTTTACTACTTAAAATTAGATATTAGCTTTTTTAGTTAATATTTTAAGGTTTTACAATTTTATGGTTGCGAAAATTTGTATTTGTATTTTTTTTCTTTTTAATTTTTATCGTAATTAACTTAATCAATTTAATTTTTTCCCACCTGTAATTTGTATACAAATAAATTTTTAAAAAAATCGTAAGTTTTGTAATTTGAAATATTTTTTTCTTTTTAATTGTTATCGTAATTAACTTAATCAATTTAATTTTTGTCTGTTCCGCAATTTCATATACAAATTATTAACTAATCTCTCTGTTTCGGGCAAAGAGACCCCGTTTGAAAGTCAATTTTTAAGAAAATAATATTTTTAGTAATTCATTAATAATAAAATGACCTTTACGAGTTTACAAATATTTAGTTGTAGTTTCTTAATTGATTGCTATCGTAATCAACGAAATATCAATTTAATTTATGCCTGGCTTAGATTTATTTTTTTATAAAAAAAATTATTCGTAAATTTTGTAATTTTAAATATTTGTATTTTAATTTTTTTTATTGTTATCTGAATCAGTTTAATTTTTGTCCGAAAAAAATTCGGTTCTAAGTTTGGTAATCAACTTTTTTAATATTGAATATTTGTATTTTAATTTCTTTATTTTTTTAAAAGTTGTGTTTAGTTTCCCTTATTGGTCTGAAATCTTTGTGATTTCGATTTCAAAATAGTATTTTGTTAGTTCACTCTGTCTTATTCAATTTATTTTGTGGTTTTTGTTTGCAGAGATTTTCATTTTTAAGCTTATTTCAATTAACAGGTGTTGGGTTGGTGTGTGTGTGTGTGAGAGAGAGAGAATGCTTTTTTATGCTTAATTATACTCTTTTAAGATAAGTTATAAATTTTCTTTTATGATGAGTTATAAACTTTTACGACCAATAAAATATGTTATTTCTTTAATTTTTGGGATGTTGGTATGTAATTTACATTAAGGATATATTAATTTATTTTCATCATGCTCGGTTCATACATTGATCATGCTCATGCAGGCACGGCACGGACACAAGTTTATTTTTATAGAATACTACACATCTTCTCATTGTTGTGGTTTTGTTTGTTGGGGGCATATGTATTGATTTCTAATAATTTAATTGCCATTTTTTTAGCTTTTAGGATTGATTAATTTTGATCAAAATGCATCTTCGTTCGCCTGTTAGATTTTATATGATAATATGTAGGAGGATTCAAGTTTTGTAGATGAAGCAGAAATTTTGGTTAAATGAATGTGTTTGAATTTTCTTTGTGTCATGTGTATGTAGAAATAATGGACAAAGTTATTGCATCTCATGTTTCCAAACCAACCATTGTTGTTAAGTAAGAACCCCCAGAAGAAGAAGACTGGGTTTTCGTTATTAAGAAAACAATAAAATTTTCTTTTCGTATTTTAACAGTAGTTACAATTAAAATATTTATTTATTAGTTTTCTTATGAAATAAATATTGAAGTAAAATGTTTTATTTTATTAGGTATTTGAGTTTTCTCCCCTTTTCGTTGTGTAGTGTACATATATCCAACCCATACAAATTATAAGTAAATATTAATTCATTTCCACAATATCTGCTTCATTTATTGATAAATTCTCAAACTGGTGTCGTGTCATCGGCATGAGCAATGGTACTAGTCTATATTACAAAAATCTATGTAATTGACTAGGGCTATTTAAAGGTTGAGATTAAATTATCTTTAAAAATTTAACAGTTGAGATTCACCCTCACATTCACATGCGTGAATAGTTATCCATTTTTAACTCCTTATTTTTTTCTTTCCCTACAAGTCACCCCCTACAATTAATATTATGAGTAGTCACCCATTTTTTTCTCCATATGTTTTATCTTCATATTACAAAGTCACACTTTGCGATTAATTTTCTGAACAGTCACCCCTTATAAAAATCAATCCCTCAACTATCATTTGAAGCAATGTACCCCTCAACTGTAACTTTTTTTTAAATCGCACCTTCAATTTAGGCACTGTCATTTCAATTTACGAAATTAGATATACTGGCATCGTATGTGATTACAATAACAAATTACAAATTACTGTTTATGTCTACAATTGATGTGATCTAAATTGGTGACAAAAACTTCCACAAAACAAATTTACAAATATTTTATGGTGGTAAAATTAATTTACCGTATTTGTTTATCAATTTCAATTTTTTGGTTAAAGTACTTAAAACACAAATTGTGCAAATTTTAGTACCATTTTCGGCAAAAAAAAAAAAATAGTTTATAGTGGTAAGGTTAATTAATCATATTTGTTTATCAAACTTTCATTTTTTTTTTGTTCAAGTACATCCAAAACAAATTGTACAAATTTAGTTTATGTTTTTGGTAAACTACTTACTACATATTCGTGTGTGTATATAGGGACACATAAATGTCAAATAAAATCTTGAAATAACTACATAATACTATAATATAAAAAAATCATGTTTATTAATAAATTGAACATGTCAAATAAGAGATAATTATCCTATTATGATTTCAAAGGTTGAAATATTGATATATATTCATGCATCGTAATGATTAATAACATATTTTATCGGCTATTTAGTAGATGTATATGGCAAATTATTCATATACAACATACAATGATTCGCAAGTATCAAAGTACATGATATCATTTTAATCATATTTCATTATATCCAGAACATTGAGACACAAGGTGCAACAAAACAGTGCAAACATTAAAACAAACTTACAAAATCACGAAAGGATTGAAGCAATTTTGATCTGTAAAAATTCAAAATAATTCGATTTTAATTTCATAATATGTGTTGATCGATTTTCATTTCAAAATATGTGTTCATCTTCTATTTTTTTTTTCTATTCATTTTGTTTATATATAATTTAATTTAAAAATATATATGTCGTGCATTTAACGCACGGGTGCAAAAACTAGTTTTTAATAATTATACAATTGTTAAAACTATTTATAATATAATATTTTTATTTAAATGTATTAAAAATTAATAAATATCTAATATTAGATAATATAAATAAATAATAATAATATCAAGTATTTTAAATTATTGAACATTATTAATTCAATAATTTTATAACATTTTTTCTATTATTTGTAGATTTGGTTTACGAATAAATAAATAAATTATTATTATACTAATTAGAGAACACCAATTTCAATTTAGTTTAAAAAATTACTAATTTTTAAATATTATTAATGACGTAAATAATATTATAAACATATAACTATTAAATATACTAAAACTATTAATTGTGCAATCTTAATAATTATTATTTAAAAGGTTAATAGCAAATTAATATACATGTTGATAAATAAAGTAAAAGAAATAAAAATAGAATATGCTAAGGAATATGCTATTTGGAGTTGTGGGTTGGAGTTCGAATAGTGTTTGGTGCTGAAATTGACCAAATTTAGGGTTCCTTGTTGGAGATGGTCTAAGTAATTTAGACAAGTACGTTTAACATTGATTTTACTAAAGTGCCCTTAGCACCGTTTAGCCCTATTTATGATTAAATTAAAAAAAATTAACATAATTGATAAACTATGTATATATCTATATTATAATAGAGCTTGGGAAACACGCTCGCAATTGATTTGAGATAAAGAGCGGCTGAGATCGATTCATTTACAAATATCTTACGGTCATAATCACTGCTCAAGTTCACATGTGTGAACGGCGGTTGAAAAACCACCCCCTCTCTCTCTCTCTCTCTCTCAAACTCCCCCAACTATTCAGTATTCACGGTTGAAAAAACTATACATCTCTCCCTCTCCCTTTTCTTTTGAAATTTACTAAGAATTATATCAAGAATATTCATCACGCTTAAGCAAATAATTCCAAATTGCAGCAATTAATCAGACTCGCTTCTGGGATGGAGATTACAGATTTGAAGCCGGCCGTGATATTTGAATAAAAAAATATTTTGCCACCAATTTCCAAATAATGCCTCTCAAATTTTTTTAAAGAATTCTAATTGTAGTTTTTAAAAAGTTGATGAATGTCAAATTTTTAAACGAAAAATTATGTGTGAGCATTCATTTCAATGTAATATTGATATATATGAAATATAAAGAATGTCTCTCTGTCACGTTTAATCTCACAATCTCAACCGTTTTTATCACGTTTTTTCCATCCATATTTTATTACTGCAAAAATTATTGAGATATTACGGTTTACAGTTATTATTTTACATTTAATATTTTACAGTTAATATTTTACGGTTTTACAGGTATTTGCGAAAATTAATTACTCTTTTACTGAGATATTACAATTTTACAGTTTTATAGTTTTATGGTTGTGAAAATTTGTATTTGTATTTTTTTCTTTTTAATTGTTATCGTAATTAACTTAATCAATTTAATTTTTTTCCGACCCGTAATTTCGTATACAAATTTTAAAAAAACGTAAGTTTTGTAATTTGAAATATTTATTTTTTTCTTTTTAACTGTTATCGTAATTAACTTAAACAATTTAATCCCTCCGTTACGGGCAAAGAGACCCTGTTTGAAAGTCAATTTGTTTTAAGAAAATAATATTTTTAGTTCATTTCTATAATATATGCTTCATTTATTGATAAATTTTCAAACTGGTGCCGTGCCGATGGCACGGGCAAGAGTACTAGTCTATAATACAATATAGCTCATAGTCGCACATGTGCAATTGACTAAAGTTATTTAGCGGCTGAGATTGATTCCTTTACTGAGATCATACGGTCATTATCACTCCCTTAGTTCACATGTGTGAACGGCGGTTGAGCAACTACCCCCTCTCTTTCTCCAACTCCCCCCACTATTCATGGTTGATGGCCGTTAATCCTTCCTCCACCAAACACACGCCTTTTTTTTTTGTGGATATTTTAATTAATTAATCAATTTTATGCAAAAAAAAATCGTAAATTTTGTAATTTGAAATATTTGTTTTTTTTTCTTTTAAACTGTTATCATAATTAACCTAGACGAATTATAAGTAAATATTAATTCATTTTCACATTATCTGCTTTATTTATTGATAAATTCACAAACTGGTGTCGTGTCATCGGCACGGGCAAGAGTACTAGTCTATAATATAAAACACATCAGTCGGTTACAAAAAGCTAATTACCGATCAAGATTGGTTTTTACCAAACACAATTACTGGTCAGGATTTAATCTCACAATCTCAACCGTTTTTATCACACTCTCAACCATTTTTTTTCATCGCTATTTAATCTCCACAATCCTTTTATCTTTCACTCTTTCTTTATCTCTTTCTCTCTCCTCCTCTCTGCCTATTCATCAGTTCCTCCTCCTCCTCTCGATAGCTTTACGCTTATTATTTTACAGCTATAAAATTAGTTACTCTTTTCCTGAGATATTACGGTTTTATAATTAATATTTTACGGTTTTACAGTTTTATGGTTGCGAAAATTTGTATTTCTATTTTTTTTCTTTTTAATTGTTATCGTAATTAACTTAATCAATTTATTTTTTTTCTGACCCGTAATTTTGTATACAAAAAAAAAATCGTAAGTTTTGTAATTGGAAATATTTGTTTTTTTTTCTTTTTAACTGTTATCGTAATTAACTTAATCAATTTAATTTTTGTTCGGCCCATTTTTTTCCGGACCGTAATTTTGTATACAAAATTATTAATTAATCTCCCCGTTCCGGGTAAAGAGGCCTCATTTGAAAGTCAATTTTTTAAGAAAATAATATTTTTAGTAGTTCATTAATAATAAAATGACCTTTACGGTTTTACAAATATTTAGTTGTAGTTTCTTAATTGATTGCTATCGTAATCAACTCAATCTCAATTTAATTTATGTCTGGCTTATATTTATTTTTTTAATAAAAAAAAAGTGTTCGTAAGTTTTGTAATTTTAAATATTTGTATTTTATTATTTTTTTATTGTTATCGTAATTAACTGAATTAGTTTAATTTTTGTTAGAAAAAAATTTGTTTCTAAGTTTTATAATCAACTTTTGTAATTTTGAATATTTGTATTTTAATTTCTTTATTTTCTTAAAAGTTGTGTTTAGTTTCCCTTATTGGTCTGAAATCATTGTGATTTCGATTTCAAAATAGTATTTTGTTGGTTCACTCTGTCTTATTCAATTTATTTTATGGTTTTTGTTTGCGGAGATTTTCATTCTTAAGTTTATTTCAATTAACAGGTGTTGTGTTGGTGTGTGTGTGTGTGTGTGAGAGAAAGAGAGAGAGAGAGAGAGAGAGAATGCTTTTTAATGTTTAATTATACTTTTTTAAGATAAGTTATAAATTTTTTTAAAGATGAGTTATAAACTTTTAAGGCCAATAAAATATGTTATTTCTTTTAATTTTCGGGATTTTTTTTTACAAGTAAAGTATTATATACCAAAGCGTCTAAACAGGAGATGCGTCATTTTTACAAACTATAATCATACACAAACGGACTAATCTATAGAAAGACTATTAACAAAATTGATACAAGAAATGTTGTGAATGTTGGAAGAATTAGTGTCCTCAACCCAAAAAAAAAAACAACGTACGAAGTAACTCATCCTTTAACTTGTCCACTGTCCTCTACTCATCCTCGAACACCCTCCTATTCCTTTCCCTCCAAATGATCCACCAAATAGCTAGAGGAACTGCGTGCCAAAAATTATTCCTTATTCTTCTCTGCTTGTACAAAGACCAACTCAAAAGGAGATTTTTAACAAATCTCGGCATCACCCAAGCAACATAGAACAAACCAAGCATTAAATTCCGAAGCATAGACACAATAGGGTAGTGCAACAAGTGATTCACACTTTCTTCACATCCTTTGCACATGAAACAGCAATTCACATAGAGCACTTGACTTCTCTGCAAATTATCCCCTGTAAGTATGGCCTCACTAGCAACTTCCCATGTAAAAAACAAAACTCTACTCGGAGCTTTCACTCTCCAAATACTCCACCAAGGGAACACAATCTTCTCTCTGTTAGAAAGAATATGATAATAGGATCTAACAGAAAAAATCCTCCTCTTCTAGCCCACCCACACCACCCTATCCATCCGCTGCCCCACCGAGTGAGAGTATAACTTAGCAAAAAATTGAACACAAAAGTCCATCTCCCAATCTTGAAGATCTCTCTGAAAAATGGGACTCCAAGAGACTTTCCCTTCTTCTATATTCAAAATCGAATTAACTAAGCAATCTTTCTCACTTGCTAAATTAAACAAATTTGGGAAAGATCTCCAAAGCTCCCGGTCATCACACCGTTTATCCATCCAGAATCTAACTTTCGACCCGTTGTCAACCTCAAAAAAGATGTGTCTCTTAAACTGAGCCCAACCCTTCCTGACTCCTTTCCAAACCCCCACCCCATAGCAGGTAGAAACATCTTTCGGAAACCACAAATGCTCACCCTCACCATACAAGCTCACCGCCACTCTCCTCCACCAAGCATTCCTATCCACTACAAATCTCCAAAGCCATTTCCCCAAAAGAGCCAAATTAAAAAACTTTAGATTTTTGATCCCCAAGTCTTCATTTCTCACGCTATCACAAACTTTCTCTCATCTAACCAAATGAAACTTTCGCACCTCTATAAACCCATCCCACATAAAATCTCTCTCCAATTTTTCAAGTCTGCTGCAAACCGAAACTGGAAGCACAAAACGAGACATAAAAATAAGTGGGAAGGCTAGAGAGAGTATTTTTCACTAGAGTTAGCCTTCTCCCATTTGAAATATATTGTTTTTTCCCGCCCGCCAATCTTCGCTTGAATCTCTCGATGACCGAGATCCACATCTCTTTAGTTTTGTGCTTGGCTCCTAAAGATAACCCAAGATACACCGTCGGGAGGCTCCCAACCTTGAAACCAAAAAAATTGGCCAAGGAAATCAAATTAGCCACCACGCCAACCGGAATAATTTCACTCTTAGCGATATTAATTCTCAATCCCAAAACCGCTTGAAAGAAAAGGAGAACGAGTCGCAGATAACCTAACTGATCAGTGTTAGCCCCATAAAAAACAAGCATATCATCTGCAAATAAAAAGATGGGACACTATCACCTTTTCTCCACTACCTCTACCCGCACTAAACCCCTTCAAAAATCCTTCCAACAGCTCTATCCAACATCTTGCTCAAAGCCTCCATCACAATGATGAATAAGAAAGGAGAAAGAGGATCTCCTTGCCTCAACCCCCTCAAACTATCAAAAAATCCGGTAGGCTCACCATTCACCAACACCGAAAATCAAACTGTCGAGATACAAAAAAGAATCCACTTCCGCCACTTAAGACCGAACCCCATCCTCTCCAGCAAATATAATGTTGTTGTGTAATTTACATTAATACGACCCCTACAAAATCTTAAGGCTATATTAATTTATTTTCATCATGCTTGGTTTATACATTGATCACGCTCGCATCATGCTATCGGCACAGGCACAAGTTTATTTTTATTGAATACTGCACATCTTCTCATTGTTGTGGTTTCATTTGTTAGGGCATGTGTATTGGTTTCCATTGATTTAATTGCCATTTTTTTTAGCTTTTAGGATTGATTAATTTTGATCAAAATGCATCTCCGTTCGCCTGTTAGATTTTATATGATAATATGTGGGAGGATTCAAGTTTTGTAGATGCAGCAGAAAATTTGGTTAAATGAATGTGTTTGAATTTTCTTTGTGTCATGTGTAGATGGAAATAATGGCCAAAGTTATTGCATCCCATGTTTCAAAACCAACCATTGTTGCTAGGCAAGAACCCTAATAGAAGAAAACTGAGTTTTCGTTACTGAGAAAATAATAAAATTTTCTTTTCGTATTTTAATAGTAGTTACAATTAAAATATTTATTTCTTGGTTTTCTTATGAAATAAATATCGAAGTAAAATGTTTTATTTTGTTAGGTATTTGGGTTTTCTCCCCTTTTCGTTGTGTAGTGTACATATATCCAACTCATATAAATTATAAGTAAATATTAATTCATTTCCACTGTATCTACTTCATTTATTGATAAATTCTTAACCAAGTACAAGGCCATCAAGAAGTAGAGTATATATTATGAAAAGCTCGTGGTCTAACCGGTAGTCCCGACGAACGCTAAACTAAACACAAATGACGGCCCGATTGATTCGTAAGTATGTGAGTTAAAGAAAATTATCAAACCGCTAAAGTCAGTTTTAATGCATCGTAATGCATCATTTGATAAACGATGCATGTTTGATATAAGACGATTCATGCATTGGTCATCGTAATGCATTGATTTGAATCAACAATGCATGATTTTCAACTTTAACGATTTGATAATATTATCGTGGAATGGATCAATTGAAAATCTAATAAGGTGGACTGGCCTAATTTTTTCCCAAGAAAAGTGGGGGGTGTTGGTGGGTTGAAAGGAGGGGTTAGTTTTACTAAAAGTTGAAGCGGGGGTTTGGGTTTTGAAACAATGAAGGGGCGGGAGGGTTGGAAGGTTTTCAAGAGGCACCCCCTGGGGGAAGGTAATTGAGTTTTCTTTAGTTTTTTAATTGTAATATAATTGCTTGATACATGCATCGTTTCTGGCAAAGTGTCAACTATACTATTTTGGAACATTCAACTTTAAGAGTCTTATCTATAAAAAGCATTTCTACATTCTACATAACATTTCAACATTATCCTTTATAATTGACATTTACATATTTATTAGACTGATGCATTATTATAATTATAACAAACTTTAATGTTAATTATATATCATTCAATAATTAAACTTTTCAAACATAAAGTCTTTGGGTGAGACAGTGGGAGTATTTTTTTATTAAATATTAAATATTTTTTACTAATTGCTACAATCGTTAATTAATTTTAAATGTTTGTAACTATTTTTAGTAATTGTTAAATAAAATTTTAATTTATGTTATTAAATGTTAAAAAAAAAAGTAAGTGAGCCTAGTTATTTATGTTGTAAATATAAATATTTTTGTTATTAATTGTTAAATATTTGTTACGAATAGTTATTAATTGTTAAAAAAAACTTAATAATTTATAACTATTGTCAAATAATTTGTAGACTAAAATTTGAATGAAAATTTGTTTTAATTTATTGATAATTTGAACAATTAATGATAATAATTGTTAGATAATTGTTACGTATTTTTATTAAATGTTAAAAAATTACTTATAAATGTTAAAAATTTGTTATTTGTTTCAAAAAAATTAAAAGATTCTTATAGTTTTTAAATAATTTGTAGACTAAATTGCTAAATAAATAATTGTTTTAATTAATTGATAATTTGAAAAAAAATGTTAATAAATGATAGATAATTATTACTGGTAGGTCCCTTTTAGTTTTCTAACACAATTAAAGCCATATAAGAATTCTGCACAGTTTTTTTTTTATATAATTCTTTAAGGACTTCTAGTCGTTTCTCTAACATAATATTTTTAAGGACAATTTGTAATGACCCGACCCTAGTAAGTATGTGGCACGATTATTTTTGCCCTCCTAAATATATTTGACACGGTTGATTATTGACCTCCAAATTCTGCTAGGGGTGGCAATTCGTATTATCATTTCGTGTTCGTATCTCACTATCATGTTTTTATGTTATATATCTAATTTGATCATAAATATAACAATAATTATTTTTTTGAATATATTAACAATTTCGTGTCGTGTCGTGTCGTGTTGTGCAGGTCTTATCATGTCATTTGTCTCTGTAATCGTATTTTATAATCGTGTCGTGCTGATTCGTGCTATCGTGTCGTGTCAGTCATTGTCACTCCTAAATTCTGCTCTTCGTCATTAACTAACAATTCTCTTCTTGCTTCCGATTGATCCTTCTCAAATTCTCAGCTCATCTCATTCTAAAACTAACACCCATGCAAAATGATTCTCATTAGAGTAATAGAGTTGCTTCTGGCAGCAACATAATTCTTTTTTTTCCTTTTATTTTTCCTAAAGTGTTGAGGAATTTCTTCGTACAGGGAGGAATTTAAGAAAGAAAATAATTAAAGTATACTTAAGCAGTTAAAAATTAATTTGTTTGGTCTCAAATTAATTTGTTTGGTCTCTGTACTTTTTTCAGAGAGTGAATAAAATAATTATTTTACCCAGAGTCAATGTCATGTGAGACATACGTGTGTTGACTTAGCGGAAAATAAATTAACGAAAGTGGACGAAAGGACCATTTCCGTCAAAACTTTTGGTACAATGACCAATAAGGTTCGATTTTTATTATACGGACGAAGTTAAAAAAAAGGTGTAAAGTACATGGACGATTTGAGTAATTCGCCTAAAAAAACTAGATACTTGAACGATTACATATCTCTAAAAAGAAACCGGCCGCAATTATTCATATATATATATATATATATATATATATATATATATATAAGGCAAAGACCTCGTCTATACTTTATGGTAAGAGTTGAACCACCAGCCTTTAATTCTATAAATAAATCATTACCTTATCCATCATACTATAATGTCAATTATTGACATAAAATTACATTATATATAAATTAGCCTACACATTTCTATAAAAATGAGGCTCCCTTGAATTTGGGAACCTGTTCAATGGTCCATATTGAACTGTCCAAGGCCGGGCCTGTGTACGCATGTGATAAGTGGAAATTTAGGAATAATTGTGGATCGATACCATTTGAAAGATTTCTAATTGCGTAAGTTCCTAATTTTTTTTGTAACCGCTAGAGTCCATTTTCATAATATTTTTTTCTAAATTACCCCACTCAACAAAACGAAGAAAACTTCGCGTCACCGGTTTTTTCTTTCTTTTTTCGTAATAAATAGACTCTTAATAATCTGAAATGTCTTCTTTTTCTACCTCCACTATAACCAATGTGAGCCTACCTCTATCTATCTCTTCACTAGTTATATGAATTAATTAAGGCAATAGCTGATTCAGGCCATCAATCCTACTTTGGTTCTTGCTTGGCACTTTTTTTGAAGACCGAAAAGCC
>JABEVN020004520.1:0-12871 GCA_013146195.2 Codonopsis lanceolata | reverse complement strand
CTAGTTCAATCAAATTGCAAATTGTCGATATTGATTAACGGTCCCCGCAATCCAGCTTTAAAAACTTGTTTAGTGATTTTCAATTGATCACTAAATTCTACCGTTGTGTTTACTATTCGTAGTATTTAGGATGTCGATCCCATGGGACTTTGAATCAAGTACCGAAGAACTTACAATTAAAATTATCTAGACTAATTGATTTCAAGATTTTTTGATGCGATGAGTAAATTAAATTAACAAGACTAAATTAACTAAACTAAAATGCAAGATTAGATTTTGATTTAAAACAATAATTAAAAAGCTTCTAGGATTTCTGGTTCACCACAACAATGAATTTATAAATTTCGTAATAATATTTCCGTTGTGATGAATGTCAAATTTGAAGGCGAATTGCATAAAAAATAGTTAATTGCATTCTTTCAAACTACTCTCAACCGTGCCTAGATTAATTCAAATCCGATGTCTCGCTTCAATGAATTAAACTAAACCCATTATGTCCTACAATTCTATAAGCCTCTAGAAATTTAATCAACTCTCGCTCATCAATTTCTAGTTCAATATTAGAGTTCCGTTATTTACGCTTCACCTTTCGGTCATTCACTTCAAGTAACTAAGATTATTGTATAAATGTAGTAGTTTCACCTTTCGGTCCTCGCTACTACAATTTTATACAATTATTAATAAACTAAAATTGAATCAAAACGGGTGACATTCAAGTAAACGGAAAGATAAAAACTTTATTTATAAATCCATTACGAGCTACACCTAATCCTAGAATTAGAAAACTACTCACACATAATTAAAGTGACTAAAATAAATATGTTAAGAATAATCATAAAATAAAAACAAAGAGAAGAGAAGAAGAAGAACTTGCAATAATAAAATACTTCCAAACGAATTCACAAACTCTAGTCTTCAAATATAAAACTACTTTAAAATGTCTATCTAACTATTTGAGATGAGAGTATGGAAGTAAAATTCTCTCTCTCTAAGGAGGGGAAGAAAGAGTTATATATAGAGAAAAACTAAGCCTTTCCTTTCCCCTTGTCAACCAAAATAAAAAGACAATAAATGAGAAATAAAGGAGAGATAGATGAGAGGCTAAATTAAAGCTCTCCATCCCCTTTAGATGACATTTAGTCTAGATGCATAAAAGGGTCCAAATGGAAAATATTGAAGTAACTCTTGAGTCTCGATTGAAGGTCAAGAAATATTTTGCACCTATGGTGCGATTGTTGCTGAAAATCTTCAATTTAGTTTTTTTTTTACCCCACGAAAAGTAACCGCTGCCTATGAAAAATGCTGGAATTCAATTTGCCTTTACTTCATCATTAAAGCTTGTCTTTAATTCACAAATAAAGCTTGATTTTAATGCACAAAATTTGTAAAACTGCACAATTAAGACAAATAAAGGTAAATGAGTCAAAACAATTAAATTAGCAATGATAAATGCAATATTGACTAGAAAAATAAGCCCAAAGTATCCAAAAATATAGACAATATGCACATTTGTCAAGCCCCCTATTCAGTTGCTAAGGAAGAAAAAGAGGTTTGTCGGCACCAAATCCTCCACCGCCAGCCAACCCTCTACCGGCGCCCAACCATCTACTGGCGCCCAATCCTCTACCGACAACCAAACCCCTACAGCTGACCAAACCCCTACCGATAATCAACCCTCTACCGTCACACCAAACCAACCCAATCCTACTGAGTCATCTACTCAGAGGACTTCACCCCCTCCGGAGGAGTCTATCCCTCAGGAGGAGCCTCAAAGACAGGAGGAGCCTACCCGAACCCCAACTCCTCCTCCTCCTTCACCCTTCAACTACTCTCCTAAGCCATCTACCCCTACCTCACCTTATCAAACTCAAACCACTTCATCAACACCATCACAACCAACCCAACTCCCTCCTACTAAACCAATAGACTCTGCTGCTGCCAAATTCCTGTTTGAACTTTCATCAGTAGCAGATCTATTCTCCCCAGACCAACCACAACCACAACCACAATTTCGTAAGTCCAAAAGCCTTTTCTATCCTGCCCCCTCTTTCTGGTTCTCCACCGACCCTTTACCCGAATCCTCAATAGTCAGTGACAATTCTGACACTGACATTGAGTTAGATTCTCCACCAACCCCTCCTCCCTCTCCACCTCAAAACATCTCCTCTTCTACCAACACCATTCCTACCTAAGACTCCACCTCTTCCGGCTCAGCCTCTCCGCCTCTCCAACAGCCCTTCCGGCCCTTGTCCCCTGGCGCCACCTCCTTTGCCGGTACCGCTCACATTCACATTGGCCAGGAACCTTCTTCCTCTCAGCCGGCCAATGCTGAAATTTTGTCTCAGCTAGACGCTATCTATGAACGGTTAGGCGAGCTCACAAGCATCACTACCGTCACCGCTGAAATAGCCAGCTGCTGGCCAAGGCCAGCAGGACTGACCGGCGCTCTTCTTCGCCAATTCCAAGAAGATGTGTGGACCCGTTTTGGACAGATGAGACACGAGTTTACGGACATCAAGATCAATGTTGAAGCACAATGTGATGAATGTGTGTGGCTCTGCTCCTCTCTCTTCTACGAGTTGTTCCATGCTATCACACTTCATCTCGGCAACAACCGCCCACCTGTCCTCGAGCTCAACAACATAGCTCGCGACTCCGCTCATGACATAATGAATGCTCGGCGTGATCGTGATCTGGCCATCACGGAGGAGAAGCAAATGAAGTCTATCAACCGAATGCTTATGGAAGAGAACAACCGTCTTCGTGAAGAACTCGACTACCTTTCTCGTTCCACAAGACTTCCCACAGATGCCGATGACGAATACGTCCGAAGAACTGAAGAGCTAGAGCGACAGAGAAGGGAAAAAGAAGCAGCAGACAAAGGAAAAGGGAAAAGACCTTGGTAAAATGTGTATCTGTTCTTCCCTTAACCTTTGTATTTATCCTATCTTTTGAAAACTCTGTAAACATTAAACTTCTCGTTTATAATACAGAAGATTATTTGCCTTTCAAAAATTGTCTTTTGTTTAAATTCTTGTTATTACATTTCCTATATTTGCTTAGAATTTAAACACTCAGTTTAAATTTATTTAAAAATGATTGCTACTAATCTGTGTACTGTTCTATGATTTCCTTACATTTTGTGCACTTAGATTAGTCTTTACACTTGAGGTGTTCTACTATTTGATAGAGGCATGTCTTCCGTTATAAAATTAAGAACTCTCTTAGACATGCTATTTTCTATCACATAGTCGGTTATAGCCCTCATTTGTAGTAATGATGACCAGATATAAATAGGAGGAGATTGTTGATACTCATTGTATTTATGCTCATACATTACATTAGTTTTATACATCAGTGGCTAATTGGGCTGCGTATCGATTAGCGTGGCAAGTGTGTATAGAACTTTGCCAAGTATAGTTTTTATAGGACTTCGCTGGTTCGTGTTCACGAAGACCTCCTCAAGGCTTCACCTAAGACCTGCTACTTACTGACAACGGCAGACCTTGTCTACACATGGTCAATCATGACGTGTCCAATCAAGCAATTTTTGATGGATCAATTTAAGTTTATCCTTATCAAGTTTGAATTTAAATTGAGACATTCCCTGACATCTCAGACCCGCCGAAATCAGCTTTCCGAAAAGCAGGAAGACTTTCGCAGAGTGAACAGTAAAAGCAGGAAAGCAGACTGTCACCTACTGTCTGTAACAACTCTCATAGATCTGACATCCAGATTGCCCAACTTTCGATCTCGCAAAAGATCTCGTACTCCATTCCTCGCTCGATATCCGTGAAGACGAAATTCTTGAAAGACATCCATCATTTAATGCATTTAATGGATTCGTTAAGTTGTTAAGTCTTCATCTTCTCTCCAACGGATCTCCGAATGCCCCGCTATAAATACACCGATGAAATGCCGAAAATCTAAAGACCGAAGAAATACACTTGATGAAATGCTGAAAATCTACAACAACTCTAAGTTTTTATACTCTGCATTCAAGAGATCCCCGAACGTATCAAGAAGTCCTCGTCAACAAAAGGTCAGCATTAACATTTATTTTTGTACTTCTTGTTGTTTTCATTCAAAGCTATTCTTCTGCACTAATTAAATATCCTGTTTACACAGATATTTAATTCCTTAAACCCCCAAACACAAGTCAATATTTTGTACACGATCCATTGGGAATATTCTTTGTAATAGATCTAGTGGAAAATATAGTGAACTATTTAAATCCAAGGTTGATTGCCTTGGTGGTGGACGTAGAACTCTTTATAGTGTGAACCATCCCAAAATACTTGTGTTAATTCCTTTATTGTTTGTCTACTTTTTGAACTGTTTATTACTTCATTTATCTTTATTCCTAACAGCAAACTTAAGTAACCAGTTAAGGTCTACCGGTAGTCCTTATCGGCAGACTTGAACCAATTTCTTAGCAAGTCTTCCGCTACTTCAATCTAACTTATAGATTGTAAGTACTCGTTAAAGAACTTACTTGAAAAGTTTTCAAGTGTATAATAAGCTATTCAACCCCCCCCCCTTCTAGCTTATTATTGTGCCCGTTGTGACCCACAATGACCCCTCTAGTTAGGAGGGCTGCAGTGCCAGAAGATGATCAGTTGCATCAAAACTAGGAACAACATTCAGTTGACCCTGCAAACCTAGCAAGAATACAGCGAGCATCAAATAAATATGTACAAGATGCTGTAAATACAGCCAACCAGGCCTACATTGAACTCCACAGACAGATGGCCTCCATTCAAGGAGGAGCTTCTATGACCACCACTTTTCCTGATGCTTTTACCAGTGAACCTACTCCTCTTATATCTGAACATATTCCCTCTGCTCCTATCTTAATATCCCCTCCTACTATTCCTTATGTTGTTTCTTCAACCCTTTTACCTTCTTCTACCCCAGCTGAACCTCTACCCACTTTCACTTCTACCCTACAATCCATTCCAGTACCCACTTTTGTATCAACAGGTGCAGCCTCATCTTTAGTCCTTCCAATCTCTGCTCTCATTCCTGCACCAACTCTTGTGTTAGCCACTGCAGTGTCAGCCATTCCTTTGTCAGTCACTCCCCTTCTACCAACTGAACCCCCAGCTGATGTTGTTCCTCCCTCAGCTCCAGCTGTCATTGTGATTCCTTCCCCTGAACCTTCTACTTTTATGGATACTAATCTACCTGCTCAGCCCAACCAAGCCTCTCATTTGTTAATCTTGCCTGATTTATCTCTTCATTCTACTATTCCTTTGTCAACCAAACCAACTCATGCACTTCTGGAAACTTTGACTGATCATTCTTCAGCTGATGATTTTGATCATCAGTCAGATGAAGATATAGCTGAAGAATCTTCCATGGCCTCCTCATCTGACTCCTCAAAATCTACATTTGTGGATGAGTTTCTCCTCACCCCTTCTCAGTTGGCCTCCAGAAAGGCAAGGAGACAACAGGATATCATTTCCCAAGCTCTTCAGCAGCCTACTGGGAAGAAGAATGTTTTCCCTGATGTCTCTCCTGAGTCAGACCCAGCGCCTACTTCTCCTGTTCCTGCATATCCCATGTCTACATTCTACCCACCTGACCCTGAAGATGGAGGCATTCAAAACTTTCAGCTCTTCATGAATGCCCCAAGCTCCTCTTAAACACCAGCCCCTGAGCCTGCTGACCCTTCTCCATCTGGCACACTTTCTATTTCAGCCAAGTTGGACCTGCTCTATGTACATCATCTCTAAATGAAAGTAGCTTTCATACATCATACCAATTAGCTTGCCACCCTCCAACAACAGGTTGCATCTCTACTTCCCAATCTTACGCAGATAATCATAACTGAGGTACAAGCTGCCATTGCTGGTGGTGCACCTAGGGAAGCTAATATGGATGATTGGAGATCCATTCTGCTTTATCAATAGGAGTGGGCAAATAGAACCTTTAATGTTGAAGCTGTTATGCTTCAAACCATTCAGGAGGATAAGAAACATAGAGCAAGAGCTGATGCATTCCTGGCTGAGAACAAGATTCTCAGACAAAGACTTGGTCTTAAGCCATCTCAGTCAGTGACTGAACCTGAAGCTGAAAAGGAAGCTGAGGCTGATGTTGGTCCATCAACTGCTGCTCAAGTTGTCAAACCTACTGAAGGATCCACATCAGCAACTGAATGAACTGAACTAATCTCTCTCTTAAACTCTTAAACCTTTTAGAACATTAGTTTTACTTATAGTAGACAATTAATTCTTTTATGATTTTTAATTTCCTACAACTTTAAATTTATCTCTTATCTGCTCGACTTACTAACATTGTTTTGCAGGAATATAAGTTCTTCATAAAATGCTCTCTGCTTTAAGTGAATGATTTTAAGCAAATATGAGGAGATTGTTGAATCTTGCCTTGTTTTTAATTTGTTTAAAATCATTCTACTTTTTGTCAGTCAAGAACATATAAGTTATTATATATTTTGGTCAGCTTGTGGATAATTCTTTGTCAGTCACTTTAATCAACTGACCATAGTTTTAAAAAGTGTAAGTTTCTTTACCTCTTTTACTTGAACATTCCCTAGTACTGACACTTTCTTATTTTGTGTTTTGTTAGATATTTTGTATGTTATTTTTCTAGCAGGATTCCTATGATCTTGTGAGAAGATACGTATGTATTGTTTAACACATTTCAAATTCAAATGTATTCCTAACGGGCTGCTCTTCAAGATCATCTATAAATACCCTCAGGAATCACTTGAAGAAAATGAGATACAGACCTGAAGCATTCATACTCTCAAAAGAAATTATCTATGTGCCTCAGCTCTTATAACTTTAGCTAGATATTCTTCGCTGATACTTTTCTTTCTAGTTATTGTTTAGACAAACACTGAGTGACTTACTTCATATTCTTTAGAAATCAGTTAGTTTGTCTCACGAGTTTGATTGTTATTCAATCATACTCCATAAATATTGGTCTTTTGTTGTACACTGATCTATTAGAGATCACCTAGATTTTTAATAAAATTAGTGCACTTAAAAAATCCAAATTTAACCAACTTGGTAGTGGACGTAGCAGTTTTACTATGAACCACTTCAATTTCTCTGTCAATTATTTCTTCAGCTCCTACAAATTGGTCTAACACTTAAGAAGTCTTGATCTACTTAAGTGTCATCCAGTTACTTACATAAATTGTTCACTTATTTGTTTTGATAAATTGTTCTTCAGTTCCTTTTTTATATTTAGTGATCTATTTTCAAAAAAGAAATTAAGTGTGTCAGCTAGCTGACCAATTTTCTATTTGTGTCAGCTTCTTTGACACTTCAGCTAGCTGATTGACAAAGTTACATTTTTTGCTGTAAACTTTTAAAGTTTTTCAAGTCCACCCTCAAAGTTTTTAAAAGACTATTCACCCTCTCTCTAACTTTGTCAGTTACCAACTAGACTAACAACCACCCTATTAAGATGATTCTTCATCTGTAATACTCCATCCGTCCCTAAATAATCTGCATAGTTGATTCGGCGTACAGTTTAAGAAAAAAACAATTGACTTGATTATTTATATTGATTTAATGTGTAGTTTCCTTTAAAGCCCATGTGTATGTGGCCCATAATTAAAATAGAGTGAAAAAGTAAGGATAAAGTGGTAAAAGTAATGTTCTAAAATGACAAGTTTCAAATTGGACAAATATTTTAAAACGAACGAAAAAAGTAAGAAGGACGATAATTTAGGGACGGAGGGAGTATTTTTTTGCTCTATGCTGACTAAGGCCATCATTGTGGCTGATCGACGTCAACAGCTAGCAACCACACAATCATGTTTAAAAAACAATTTGTGTAGTCTATTCATGTCTGGTGAACATTATCTAGTTAAGAATCACATACACATTAGTCCAATTAAGAATCAAGAATCACGTTGGGCTTCTTTTGGATGCTCCAGTGGAGATTGCATGAACATGACTACATAATAGTATAGAATATTGGAAAGATGGAAAGATTTGAATACAAAAAGGAAATATAATATAAAATATTGGGAAGATTATATAATATTGGGAAGAATGAAAAATTTCTTTGATATCTCACTTGGTTGACTGATTGTGAAGATATGAATGTGAATATCTCCATATTTATTGAACAAAGCAATAGAAATGGAAATCTTATCCATTATCTATTCAGCTAATCAGAACAGGCCATGTAACAAATGATCTACCATATATTTACCTTATGATATGTATTGATAAAATATTTAGCAAAAATTAATGTTAATTATTATTTTAAACGAATCATTCATCCATCAGTGGTATAGAATGTCGCTTGTAAAAAAATCCACATTGTCGATGTATAAAAATTATTCTCTATTTTTATTAGTACGTGATATGTGTTGGATATAATTTTTCAAAATTATTATTAAATAAAAAATTAATTAATTAACATGGTTATAATATTTTATAAATATTGATAATGATTAAAACTTCAAAAAAGTTAATCAAAGCAAAAATAAATAAATGTAAAACTACAAATTTGATACATATTGTTAGAGATGTTGCTATATATGTATCAAAATTTAGTTTTGATACCTATGGTTGGAAATATAAATTTGATACCTTATGAATAGTAATCAATAGATAATAGATATCAAAATTTGGTTTTGATACCTATGAACAAGTATCACTATTGAACTTGCCTTAAGATGAACCCACCAAGACATACTGAATTAGGCTAGATTATTGAAAATACTGGTAAAACGGTCTTTCTTAAATATTTGCAGAAATATAATTGGATGTCATTGGTAGGTGAGCTTATTTTTTTCGTAAATAATGATTACCACTCCTTGAGGTAGAGAATGGAAAAAGGTCAATTTCCATTGTACTTATCGTTAAACTTTATCACTATATAATTTTTTTGAGGAAAATAACAATTGTACATAGTTTCAGAACCAAGAAAGTATGTAGACTGTAGTTGCCAGGGATTTGGACTTGTTTTTGGTTTGTGCTGAGTGTTACGGTAAATTCATTCCTCTTTGGCTCTTTGCTCACTTTTGAGTTTTGACAGGCCGCAGCTAATCAGTTTTAAGGAGGGTGTTGAAATTGCTACATTCTTGGTTCTGTCATCACTCATCAGTGCATGTAAGTTTAACAATTCAGACAGGCAAGATCAGGATCCATGTTGCTTTGAAGCCCAGTCAAATCAAATGTTTGTCTGTTTTTGAAGCGGCATGATCGCCCGATGAACCAAATGGTATGAACTCGAAAATCATGCCACTTTAGAATTTAGATCAAGTGATATGTTACCCGTTAATTTAGATAAAATCATTATTTACCTAAAATGGTTAATGGGTAGTTTTGGATATTATCTAATAAGACCCCTTGAGCTTAACAGGTGTTATTGGATAATACACATTCATATCCATTAATAAAACGTAATAAGTAACATTATATTTTGCTTACAAACACAAACACTCACACACAGTAAACACACAATGCACACACAAACACACACAATGTATGTACAAATACACAGTACACATACACACATAAAACTAAACACACACATTTTTAAGAAATTGAGAAGGAAGAAGAATTGTTTGGTTTAAACTTTAAATAACTGTTAATGTCAAGCAACCTTCCATTCATTTTCATTCAATCTTCTTATAAATAATTCCTATTTTATCACGAACAGATATTAAAATTTCTATAATCGGATAATAGAGAATAAATTTGGGATGAGATCTAGACTCAATTTAATGTTCTATCTAGATAAGATATAACTTTTTAATCTTGTTGTAAGATAATTGCAAATGAAAAAGACCGTATTTTGATTGACTTTTTATTCATGAAAATAAAATTTGGTTAGAAATTAGTTTTTTTGCTGACTAATAAATTATTCTCTCCGTTCCAAGCAAAAAATCGTTATATATATATATATATATATATATATATATATATATAGTATATGTGCTTTTTAAAAAGTAAAATATCTTATTAAAAAGTTAAATACTTATATTCATTATAATTATAAATAACAACCAAATATTCTTAATCCAAAACAAAATAATAAATATGTTCATACTAATCAACAATTTTTATGATTACTTGTTTATATTTATATTCAAATTTCAAATAAATTTCAAAAAGTGATCTAGCCTAGTGGTTGTAAGCTTTGGTATAAAGCGAATTGATTCAAGTTTAAATCTTGCTGATAACAAATTTTGTATTTATTAATTATTATTTTTAAGTAAAGAGAATATATAAGTGGTGGTGAAAGCAATGAGCGGCAGACGGTGGTGGTCGAAGGTGGGTGGCGGCTGCCGACGGTTGCTGGAGGTGAGCAGTGGAGGCGGACTGTTGGAGTCGGTGGTCGAAGGTTGTCAGAGGTGGGAAGTGGCGGCGGGTGATGGTGGTGCTATTAGTTGATAAATCTAAGATGTTGGTAAATGTGGGTTCGAATTCGATCTTTAATGGAAGCTTTCTTTTTTTGTTGGTCGATTAATAAGTGTATGTCCCGATAACTTGTTTTTCAAACCATGTATCATTTCGATTCATCTCGCGATTTTCCTAGTAGCAATGAGGACCGAGCTACTTGCAGGGATTCAACCTTAAAAAAATTTAATGGATAAAACTCAATTGATAACCAATTAATATCTATTATTATTTATTTTGTTATTAGTCATTAATAAATGTTAATGAATAACACCCATTAACTTAATTAGATGTTAATAAATAACACTCCATAAGTTTTTTATAATATGAGTTGTATAAAATTTTGTCATCTAATATGAATGCCATTTTAATTTCTATATCTTATCAAAGTAATTTCTTCTCCAATAACACAATAATTGTCCTCCAGAGTCCAGACCCTATATAGCTTTCAATTATCACATGGAGGACAAAACCTGACAAATACTATATGATGAAACCAAAAGATAGCTTTCAACTTGACCAGTTAAGTACAAGGCCTAGGAGTATCAATTTATTATTTATAAAGATTACGTAAACATGCATATCTTTTTCTAAAAATCTCAGATCTGGAACAATATTCTAACAATAATATCTAAAAAAATCATTGAGTTGAGATCCTACTTCACTTTAAAAAATCTCAGATCTGGAACAATATTCTAACAATAATAAAATTTTCTTTTTCTACCCTCAAAGTCGCAACTAATTTTCAATATTTGCCCCTATTGATCGACCTACTTCCATGCATAGCTTCTCTATTTCGGGACAACACAAAAATAAAAATAACTCCCTTGCGTCAAACACATGAAGCACTCATGAGACTCAGAGGCTAAGCAATTAAACACACAATTGGGATAATAAGAGTACAAGATAATTCTAGAGATTAAGAGGTCTGAGATCTTATTTGATGATGGTCAATGCCTCAATTGGAGATCTCATATTCCTTGATCTATATGTGAACTAAAAAGGATTCAACCATTGAATTCTTTGTCCCAAGTACATAATCGAAAGTCTGGTTCTAACTGAAAATGAAATGTGGTCAACTGATATCAATTGGCAATCTTCACTTGTGTTTGAAGATGAGTTTTAGAGGTTGTTCCTTGTGCAATGTTTCACCAAATTTGTCATTCATGTCCAATTGTGAAGGATCCTTATCGCCAGGAAGAAGCCAATCAAAGTGATGTATCAAAGAAGCTAAAATAAAAGGAACTTGCTTGGTAGCTGACGGTATGCCAGGACAGATTCTCCTTCCTGACCCAAATGGTAAATACTCGAAATCGTGTCCTTTGTAGTCCAACTTGGAGTCAAGAAACCGTTCAGGCTTGAAAGACTGCGGGTCTTCCCAGATGACAGGGGTCACGGCCAATTGCCCAGACATTTACTAATATCTGGGTATTTTGAGGGATTGTGTAATTCATTACTTGACAGGTCTCACTAGCACGATGAGGAAGTAGAAAAGGTGCTGGCGGATGCAATCTTAGCGTCTCCTTAACACAAGCATTCAGATAGGGAAGTTGATGTGCTTGAGATTCTTTAATCATGGATCCCCAACTAATTTCTCTGTTTAGCTCCTCTCTAACTCTCTGCATTGCTTCTTTGTTCTTGACCAACTCTGCCATTCCCCACTCTATTGTTGAGCTTGTGGTGTCTGTCCCTGCTATGAATATTTCACAGGACAGCAAGAATTCAATTTATTTGTATTTCATGACAAACATAAGAATCAGCATATATACAATATACTTACGATAGCCAAGAGATTGATCTGATCATTCGAAATCCAAGAGCTAGCATGCGATTCAAGAAATCTTGTTTTGACGACGAATGTGTCAAGTTGTTTGATTTTCTTCGCTCGTTGATGGTTTCCCATTTAGCATAGACTTGCTCGGTGAGCTTCAAGTTGGTCCTCCTTAGACCTTGAAGATCCAGTTTGTCAAGGATGGGATAAAAGTCACCAATGTTTGGAATGGCTCCCATCTCCAAGATCTCAAAAAGTGTAGCCTTCAACCCACCAGCTGCTCCCCCTTCATCTTCTAAATCAAGAAAATCCTTTGAAAAAATTATGTTACTCAAAGTGTTAAAAATAGTAATGAACACAACTTGTCCGATCTTCACCTTACTTGTCCTTCCTGGGATCTCAAGAAATCCAACATTCGAGCCACCTTTTCCTCTCTCATAGTGAATTGAGATTCCAGGGCTTTGGCGGAGAAAAGTTCAGTCGAAACAAGGCTCTTAACGATTTCCAGTGGTCGTTGCAGTCGGCACCCCAGATGAGGGACAAGTGTTCGAAATCATGGCTAAATGTTCGAGGCACGTGTCGAGAAGAAAGCAGGCGGTCGTGGGTCTTGAGGATTTCAGCTGCGGCTGCAGGAGATGAGGCTGCAACAAGGAGTTGAGTGCCGAGCCGCAGCGATATCAGAGGTCCGTATTCTTTGGAAAATTGA
>JABEVN020004519.1:0-12879 GCA_013146195.2 Codonopsis lanceolata | reverse complement strand
AAGTCTTATTGGGTGGCGTGGTCAACCTGTTGTAAACCTGTTTCGGAAGGAGGATTGGGTATATTTTCGATGACAGATCTCCTTCATTCTTTCTCGATCAAACTTTGGTGGCATTTTCGCACTTAAAAGTATTTGGAGTGAGTTTCGATCGCTCGGTATTGTTCCAATTTCATCCGGCTATTGTGAGTTCCAAGGGTCCAACATTTGGTCAAGGCTCTTCTCCAAGCTAGACCCAAAGCCGAGCCTTATATTTTATAGATTATGGGGACTACTCTATTTGAATGATGGTCTGCTCGATCCTCGCTCGGTCACCTCCTAATTCCATTTATCCACGCTCGATTTATTCAATGTCATCACACTCTTAGTTCTCGCTGGGCCGCTAATCTTTTCTACCAGCCTATTCAATTTATTGTTGATGCTCATGCTCATCTTAATGACGATAATGATCTTCCCTGCTGGACTCTTAATGCGAATGGAAAGTTCTCCCTCAAGTCGGCCTTTTCCATCATCCAGCCTATTAGCTCCAGATCATTATCCTCGAAATTTATTTGGCATCGTCTGATCCCTAAGCACATCAGCATTTTTGTTTGGCGACTCCTGCTGTATCGTCTTCCTTTAGACGAAGCCCATTAAATGATTTTGCATGGCTTCTAAATGCCTATGCCGTTCGCTCCTCTTCGTAATCATTCGAGCACGCTCTTGGTAGAGCAAAATGGGTCAGTCTGCTTGTTGGCCCGCCCGCCACTTAAAAAAGGTGGATTGGTTGGGAAAATATGAACCCATTAGAGGTGGGTCAATGGGTTGAGCCCGCGGTGGGTCAAGGTTGAGGTAGTTTGGGGTGTGGGTTGGTCGCCATATACTAGTTTCAAATAACCAAGTCATAAGTTTGAAATAATTAGTTTAAATCATTTTTCGCTCAAAATGTAAGATTATTTTTTATATCTGGAATATTAGTAAATGATTTTGAATTCGTTCAAAAAATGACACTTATAACAACTAAATATGTCAGAATAAGGTATATTAACATCAATATTTATAGGAAAAATGATTATAAGAACATACAAAAAGAGTAATGATAAAATAGTTTCTTACTTCTATTTTTTCTCATTTTATACTATAAATATTAGAGAAAGTTGTTAGAAAACACTATTAAAAATATAATAGTAGAAAATATAATTTTTTTTAATGAATTGTGACATTTTTTGTGTTATTTATGATTATTTTTATTATTTAGATTAATTGGGAAAAAGTTGATGGGTTGGTCTGGCTTAACCCACAACCCAAGATGGGTTGGGTTGCAATTCCCGCCCACCACATTTCATGGGTTGGCCGCCCGCCCGCCAAATGGTGGGTTATAGCGGTTGTGGGTTGGTTCGCCCGCCAACCCACCTTGACAACTCTATTTGTTGGTAGTGAAATTGTTGGTCCTGTTTGGTCCTTCTTTCATAATACCAATGGCATATTTCCTTCTGGCTTCTCTATTCGTCAAAGATGTATGTCATGGTGGTTGAATGGGGGCTCTATTATTTTTGCTGTTCTTCCGGCTATTATCTTGTGGAACCTTTGGAAGCATCGGAATGTAGCTTTGTATGAGGGAAATTGTAGCTCGGTCGCTAGTGTTATTTGGCGTATTCAAAATGAGATGCAGGGCATTCTTCAGATTGCTAATTATAAAGGTTTGCGTTGGGATGGTCCTGCCTTAATTATTGGCAAGTCTAAATTAATCTCTATCTCTCCCGTGGTTTGGCGTAAACCTCCTAGTGGCATTGTTAAACTTAATTCGGATGGAGGCTCTAGGCAATCCACGGTCTTAGTGGGGGAATGGCATAGATTGTTAGAAATTCTGATGGTATTGTTCTTTTTGGCTATGCTTTATTCTTTGGGCTTTGTTCCAATACTGTTGCTGAAGTTCGTGCTCTTTTTCATGGTGTCCGTTGGTTGGCTGATAATGGGTACCACAATTCCATTGTGGAGATGGATTCTTCTTGTATTTTTGGCTGCCTTACTTTGGGTCATTCTCCTCCGTGGAGCTGTGCTTATTTTTTCGGGCCCTTCTTGACTTGCAGAGGCTTCATAATTTTTCTTTTGTGCACTGTTATAGAGAGTCCAACTTTGTTGCTGATAGCTTTGCTAATTATGCTATGGATAGGAGTCAGAACTTTGAGTTTCAGTCTCCTTCTGATATTCCCGGCCTATTCGGGAGATATCGTCGATGTCATCGGTCTTCCACGGCTTCGAATTGCTTAATGTTTCGATTTGTTGTTAGATTTCTTATTTTTGATAGGCTCTTTCTGGCTTTGATCATGTATTTCCTTTTCGAGGTAAGACTCCTCTGTCCTCCCATTTATAAGGGCAAGGCTGGTTGTCCCTCTCAAGTTTGTATTTTTATTTCTTTTAATAAAATCGTGCAGGGTGCCGCCCCTGTTTCATAATTAAAAAAAAACCATGTAGGGATTGAGCACGGTGTTTGTTATATTCAATTATTCCCTAATAGAAACTTCGTTGAGTCTTTACTATAAGTTCTACAAATTAGGGTATAATTGCTATATGCAAGGTAACCCATCTAAGTTCTCAATTCATGATACTAACTAGGTTCTATGTTCATTATGAAACCCCTAGTCCAATTCAAGTTCATAATTCCCATAACAATAAAAACCTTAAAGTACTTCCAATACAATTCATGCTTTAAGAAATTATAACAAAATATGCTTTAATAAGTCATATCATCATATATGCATAGAGAATTCATTTCTAGCATGTATACAAGTCTAAATCGTAACAATTATGCAACATGATCATAACATAGTCCAAGATCATACAAGCGGTCTATAAACTGTTAGACATCATAAATATACCTATCATAATCTCTTAGAATGGTATTCCATCCCAAAATCCAATTAACCACGCACCGTACTTTGTTCGAGAATTAACACTTATCAACTAACCCAATAAAAAGATATCATAATTATCCGCCCTCTTAAACTTGGTGACTACAGGGTCAACACGACCAAGGCTAAACACGCCTCAAAACCATATAACTCGAACACCTCTTTTAATGGTTCTCAATCAATCCTTAACCGACTCCGATGAGTCTCACTTCTATATTCCATACTTCAGTCATTCTCTACATAAGTCCCCAAGGTCCTTCACATCACAATTAGGATGGTGGTCATAGACCAACCGTCATAACTCACCTAATCGAGTCTATGTTCTCTATAGCCTTAATTTCAAACTGAGGCTAACAACCTAGTCTCAAATCCTCGAGTGTCCCAAGGGGGTACACTCTCCAATGTCACAACGGCGGTTATCAAACCAAGCTCTCAATTCTTCACAAACATATAAGGGTTTATATCTTAAATTTACCACGAGTCGATGCACCATTCTGAGCGAATCAAGACTCTTATGAGTCAACATTCCCAACCAAACTCCCCAAACTCCGAAGGGTGCAAGAATTAACGGTCATCAACATCTCGAAACTTCAATCGAAGTCCCTAAACATCAGGTGTTCTAAAATCGTTCAAACTGTTCACAAGACCAATTCTTGGGATCTCCCAATCGAGACCCAACAAACTCCAAAAGTCGTAGGATTTCATCCTAAGGCTCAATATTCTCCATTAAAATTTAATTGACTCCGTTGAGTCGAAATACTAACCTTCAATTTCTAGGTCATAGGATAAATTCAGACTTAAATAACTATCCGAGTTTCTAAACCCAACAATAAGCATTTCTATTTTTAAATACTTCAATAAACATCATCAAACCCATTTCAAAACTAACCCAACATATTCACAAGTCACAATCTCATATAAATTTGTCAAACTAACAAGAAATACCTCATTGAAGCGAGTACAATCATTACCTAGCATCATGGCATGATTTTGAGCTAGAGAGAGAAAGAGGGGGTTTAGTATCTTACCATTTTCGGCTAACAAACCTATTTAAAACGAAGATTGAATCGGTGGGAAGTGCTTTACTCATCGGGGGCTTTGCGATGGTGGTCTCGGCTCGAAAATTGGACGGTTGGATCTACGGGAGATGAGATTACACATCGTAATCTCACCTTGAGAGAACACACAACTCTCTCTCTCTAATTCACGACTGAATGAGGAAGGAAATGTGAGATGTTGTTGATAAGGGATGATTAGGGTGTTGAAGGATAAGTTTACCCAACCATGCATGAGTGGACACAAGTCACAAGGGGTGAGGGTTTTAAGGGTAGGATAGACAAATCACCTAAAAATATCAAACCAGGAAAATGTTGCTCGACATGTTTCTAGAATTGCCATGTTTTTGTCCAATGTGTGGTAGCCTTCTCCCATCAACGCGAACGACGACGAACAACAATGACGTACACCAACTCTAATCCAAGAAAGGTCGAACAAGTACTCACACATGACCTAAGGCATGTTAAAGGTCTAAACAATAGATTCACATGTAGGTACGAGGTTGAACAACACCCATGCACATCAAAACTACTAACGTCAAGACGTTAGTACAACTTGAGGTCATGCATCGTAATGACGACAAAGGCTATACGTAAAGCATTATAACCACCTATAGGCCTAAGGGAAACCTTGAATGTAGAGTCAAACTCGTCCAAATGTGCTCATGTTGATCATGCAAAGACCTAGGGTATAACTGAGGTCACGAGCGAGACTATGCTAGTAACCTCTCGACTGAGTCGAGTTCCTCTCTACGTCGAGTTACAAGACGTAACTCTAGTAAGCTAACGACTATGGAACCCTAAACATGTTAAGGGTATAGGTGAGGGATCCGAGTACATAAACAAGTTAGGTTCACAACGGGGCATGTTGATACATATGCCAAGGTACGACAAACCCTATTGGAAACAAACAATGACGACGTGTAATACACGCGAACCAAGAGAGGTCAAATCATGAGCTAAGCTACAAAAAAATCCATCTAAGACATGTTGAGCATGTCTAACAAACTCGGAATACAACTTACCAAGGTCGCACATAAACCTAAGAAACAACCCTCAATCATGTCGAGTCGCACAATTGCAACTCTATGCGCTAACGATTAAGAATCAAATAGCTCAAGGGTGATGGCCATACTATAGCCTACCCAAATACATGAAGACTCGCACGATAAAACCTATCGTGTTGCAAGACGAACATACGAAGGTCCGACGCTACAAATAGTATCCAGAACCAATAACCTTGGGACTTAACCAGGAATCTCATTAATTACCCCGAGTTTTACCTAAGAGTATAGGGTACCAATGTCATGCGAATTGTTCTAACAAAGGAGCTATGTCCTCACTATGGTCAATAGTGAGAGACCATAGTGAGGGAGAGACCCATGCAATGACCCGTAGCGATCACGAGATTTAACTATTGTAAAGACTACTGTCGTCCCATCGTTGACATAACCACATATGACAGCTGGATTGAATGTGATGCAAGTAAATGTTTACTTGTAATAAACACAAACATCGAGTCCCAAAGTAGGGGGCTCAACACACGTACCAAGCATGAATATTCACTTGAAATAAACACCAAGTCATGTAATAATTCACATAAACTAAATTACACTAAGACCTTCCTCAATTATCGTAGGAATATAAAAAATCACTCGTTATATTTTATTGTTCCTTGACTTCGTTGAGTCATTTATTCAATATTTATAATTCTCGGGTATAACCGCAACTCGCGGGAATAACCCCAACACAATCTCATCGATGTTATTCCCCTAACTACAATTAATTTGAAATTATTCAAAGCATGTCAACAAGTCCCACTTTATATAAACACATGTAAAAAGTCTTTATACTCTAGAATACAACATACAAGCATGCAATTTTTCTATTAAACATGTATATCAATTATACACACAAAGGGAAGGGGAATAGTAACTTACTCTGCCGAAGACTACCAAAGAAATCACAACAAAGTGGTACTAGCTCGAATCCCTCATTGAGGTCTCCGTTTCTACGGTGTCGAAAATAAAAAAAAGGGCAAGAATCCTCTCTACAATAGAGCTTGAAAGCTCAATAACCTTTCTTCTCCTATGGTGGCCAACTGGAGTAGGAAAAAAGGGGGAAGGGAATCAATTTGATCTCACCTTAGGCTATCACAAAGATGAAGGTTAGTGGAGGGGTCCACAAGAAGTTGGCATGAACTCATTGGTAGGATTGGAGGTGGATTAGAGCTTAAACTCCTTTAATTAAGCTAAACTGAAATAAGCTAACATAGTGGTCATTTAACTTGAACCTACTTAGACTAGATTAATAAGTGCTAACTAAGTCCAGGAGGTTAGCTAAGTGTGCCACAATTCGACCAAAAGGTCAAAGGAGGTCAAATTGGTAAGTGTTGGAACATGGATAAAGGCGGTCGCGCTCACTACCACAAAGCGATCGCGTTACAGGTTATAACAAAATGTTGGACTATTTGTAAAATACGTGGTCATGTCCTAAAACGCAAGGCGACCACGTTACACACCTAAGCGGTCATGTTCACTAAACAAGGCGACCACGCTAACGATAGAACCAAAATCAAAAGTCTCTGGAGAAGACGTGGTCGCGTCTACCAAGACAAAGCGATCACGTTGCAAACAGAATCTCAAAACTCATAATCAAGCTCAAATATCACCTAAACATAACACCAGCTAAAAACACTACTCAAACATACCAATCTTACCAAGTCCTACCAAGTCCAAAGATGACCTAAACTTATACCAATAACATCAAATATTGAATAACCACAAGGAGATATCACCATAATCTCCAAATTTACAAACTCAAAATACCAAACACAACCAAATTCAATATGGACTTCTCCCATAATCATCCTATGCTAAGATGAACACAATCAAGTAACAATCTCCTTAAATCACCATTGGACTTCAATGGTGTTTTATCATTAATCCAAAACAAATACATCCAAGTTCTTATTAGAACTAATAACTATAACACTTAATATCTATATCAAGACAAAAGTCAAGTTATAATTTGACTAAAATTCTAACAATGCAAATTTAACCACTAATCAACTAATTAATTAACACATAAATGTCACATAATATGCAAGAAAATTCCCGAGTGCTACACCCTCTCCCTTTAAAAAGAATTTAGTCCCTAAATTCTCTTACCAAAACCGTCAAAGAGGTTGGGGTACTTTTCTGGCACATGAATTTCTCTGTTTCCTAGGTGGCTTCTTTAATCTTATGATTCCACCATAAAACTTTCACTAAAAGAATTCACTTGGTTCGCAATATTTGCTCTTTGGTGTTGAGAATCTCCACTAGCGTCTCCACGTAGGAGAAATCCAGTTGAAAGGCAATGTCTTCATACTCTTAACACATGTGATTCATCCCTCAAATATTTGCAAAGTATCGACACATGGAATACATTGTGAATATCCATTAGGAAGGAGACAATGCAAGTCTATAAGCCACATTCTTAACTTTCTCAAGTATTTCAAAGGGGCCAATATACCTTGGTGATGGCTTGCTCTTTTTCCCGAATCTTTTTGTGGCTTTACGGGGTGAAACCTTCAAAAATACATGATCACCTACCTAGAATTCAAGATCTCTCCATTGATTATTGGCATAACTCTTTTGTCGACTTTGAGCGGTAAGTAATCTTTCTTGAATCAACTTAATACTTTCAACAGATTGTTGTACTATTTTTGGTCCCCAAAGTTTCACTTCACCAACTTCATCCCAACAGATCAAAGATCCACACCTCCTCCCATACAAGGTCTCATAAGGAGCCATCTCAATACTAGGCTAGTAGCTATTGTTATAAGCAAACTCAACGAGTGGTAAATACATATCCCAAACTCAACGAGTGCAAGCCCGTAACATGTCCTCAAGAATCGATGGCCTCTCGGGGCGTTCATCGCTTCATCTGTGGTGGAATGCTGTGTTAAAACTCAACTTGGTACCCATAGAACCTTACAAAGCCTGCCAAAAACGAGAGGTAAATCTTGGATCTATGTCGAAGACAATGCTTACTGATAACCCATGTAATCTGACAACCTCTCAAATATATAAGGATGCTAAGTGATTCAATGAGTAAGTCATTGCTACAAGGACGAGACAAAAAATAATTTTTGTACAAGGAAAAAACGCAAAAAACTATAAACTACAGGGACCATTTGTGTAGTTTACCCTTAAATCTATACATATATAAAATGAGAGGAGCAAATAATGGAAATATCCCGCCAAAAGTGACTTTCCAAATTTAGAAACATTTATAATTTGTATATTTGTCATTTTTTTTTGGAAATTGGAATGAAAATCAATTAATGGAGTTGACAACAACTCTTCAGATTCAAATGACTTTATAAATATCTTTAGTGTATTAAATGTAAACAAATTGTTTAACATTTAATAAAGTTCAATATGATTTATGAAATGACAAAAAATACAATATCAAATATTGAATAATTTATTCTATATCCGATTTCACATTTCTTTTTTTAAATTTTATATTTTTTTTGCATTTGTAATTGGCATATTAGCTTCTAAATCTTCACAACAGTAATATAAACTCATAAAAATAAGATTAAATGATGAAACAGTCGATTCAATATAAATTATTTGCCACCATTATTAATAATAGTCTTGACAAATAATTACAATGCAGTATTATTCAAATCAGTTTAAAACCATAAATTAAAGTAATATAGTTACTTCCAATCACTAATGAATTAGTTAATGGTTTACTAAAGAAATATTTTTGGTAAACGTCCAAAATAATGATAATATTTTTTTCGTTTAGTAAAAAATGAATTACATTAACATGCTTACTAAATAATGTGTTTTTCAACATAGAATATTATCATTACCTCATGAAATCATTAATATTTTAACTAACTTTATTTAAAAGTTATTCATCGATGTAATAAGAAATATAAAAGATGGATGTCAGATAAATTTGTTAGTAGACAAAGACAAATTAGTAAAAGAACACATGCATTAAATTAATGTTTCTTTAAGGAGTATATAAAATGATTGTCAACCATAGCTATTTGCAACCGTATGAAGTGTATAAACTAAATGAAATAAATATTTTGAAACAAATCATTTTGTTTAGATGTTTTGAAGCTTAATTTGTGAGTAATATGAGTTGTTTTATGAAAAGTTTAATTCTTCTTCATTCTTATAAATTTTAGATTCTTATAGTTCTAAAATTTAAAGATTTTTAGAACCAGTTTGTTGTTCGAGGTGCTTAGGTATTTTTATTATTCAAAAAAATGTTTTATATATTTTATAACAAGTTTATATATCAATAATATCAATAAATTATATAGCAGCCAAATTTCAAATAATTTACTCCATACAACAGTAATATAAACATACATACTTATGACATATTATGAAATTTAAGAACAATTTCATATAAATTAGTAAATTGAAAAAATAAATTAGTAACTGAGTATTTATAATAAATTTACTCTTAACATTTACTTTCCACAGATAATGGTAATAGTCCAGAAAAATAATTATTGTATAAAGTATTAGCCCAAACACTACTCATATTGTCATTCAAATATTTTGTGTTTAACCGTCGAATACTTATAAAAATTATAACAATTTTATATGTAAAATCTATAGATTAGGCATAGGCTAAGGTTAGATTGAATAAGTAATTGAAAAAATTATAAGAAAATAAATATATATCTGACCCAAGGGGTGGGAGAGATGGCAAGACTAGGGACTACACTTACCTATCAAAAAATAGATAAATAAATAAATATTTACACACACACACACAGATATATATATATATATATATATATATATATGTATATATATATATATATATATATATATATATATATATATATATATATGAGATTTTTTCTACTTCGTTTTAATCAAATTTGAAGCTAAAAAATAAAATTCTTAATATATTAGTCTAGCCTACATATTTAAAAATCCAGGTCTAATATATGCAAAAAAAAAAAAAACTTAAATTAACAAATAAAAATCTTATTATATTTGTCCGGCCTACATATTTAAAAATTCAGGTCTAATATTTGTAAAAAACTTTAACCTATTTGAGCTGCCCGGCCCAACAGGCCCAAGCCATAAGTCACGTGCCTGATGTGAGGTTCCCGGGAAATGTGCTCCCGCGCCCCGCACGCCCTTGGATAGGGGTGCGCGTACGTGCGGATGCTGACACCACCGCTTCCTGCTCCACCCTCCCTTGTTTAGGGAAGACGAAATCCAAAGTGCGAGAGGAGTGTCCGCCTATATTAGCACGTTGGAATGTGCCTCTGCTGTTGCCCTGAGTGAATTTTGTATCCAATATGGGAACTTATGGTTTTCCATATCAAGTTATCCCTTATTTCGTGGATAACATGATATGGGAATGCATTACTCTTCCATTCCCATCCTCCCATTTATCTTTCAGGGAAAATAGAGAAGTGCAAGAAAGAATATTGCTACGCCCCCACCATGGATTTTATGAAAATAGCCTTATGGCCTATTTCGGATCACTATGAGTGCTTTGGGTTTTCTACGTCAAGTTATCCCTTGTTTAGGGGATACCAGGACATAGGAATACATCACCTTTCCATTCCTATTCTCCCTTGTTTAGGGGAGAACGTGAAAGTGCAAAGAAAGATGTTGCGAGGCCCCACTGGATCCAAAATGTTTTAGAGTCGCCACCTTTATTTTAAGGCAAAAAATAAAGGAAAACCGTAAAAGAAAACTGTAGATTTTTAGAAACGGGTTCGGAGGCTAAGTTACGAGTTCGGGAAGGTGCTAGGCACCCAACTCGCCTTTCGGTCTCGAACGCTTTTTGGTGAAGTATGCTTATTGTCACATTTACTTAGCAAATAAATAAGGTCTTATTTTGACAAGGGAAAATTAAACATACATTCGCGGGCCACATTATTTACTGACTCGCACTGCCTCTTCCCAATAATTACAAACACATTTAAAAATATTTGGCCATTATAACGGCTCTTTTAGTATTATTTCCTAATAAAATCCGGGCAAAGATAACTTCTTATATTTTGATATTGAACCTGACCGAAATAATACATTCACAAATAAAGACTTTATTGAATAAATAAAGTAAATAAATACAAACTCATCTAAAAATATTTTGCCATAATAACGGCTACATTTAGTACTATTTCCTAATAAAATCCGCAAAGACAACCGCTATATATCTACATTGGGCCGGACTGAAATAATACTATTACATAGAAATAAAAGATTTTAACAATAAAAGCTTACAAACGACGTAGGCGTGTGCTCGCCTCGTCTCCTGGAGAGAGAGTCTTTTTTCTCTCGGGTCCGGTGTCAGTGCGGTTGAAGTTGTGTGTTGTGTGAATTTGGGCAACAGAATCGCCTCGAAGTTACTTTTCGCCTCGGACGTGGCGGTAACTGCTTATTTCGTTGTTTGTTTGACTGGAAAAGCTGAATTTTGGCAGTGAGTAACGCTTACTATCGGGCTATTTCGCTTTTTAAATCGAGGCGGAGCAACTATCCACGATTTTCGGTTGGGAAAAGGGTGGATACCTAGCCGGGGGCTAAGGAACACTTCTACCTGTTTGGTTTGGCGGAGGTTTGGCGCATGTTTCGAGGCTTTGGAAATTGATCTATCAGTATTTATTTCTTCAACAGAACGAGAACGAGAGAAATTTTACTGATGAATTGAAGGCCGAATGAAGGAGCCGGAGGCCTCTATTTATAGGAGGAGGTTGGGACATCGCTGAATTTGAAATTTTATCAACCGCATCAATCGGTGTACGCACAATCCGCTTGCATTTTACGGCAAAAACTTGAAGAATGAACAAGGTTGGAGATAGGGTTTGGGCGCCATGCCCAAACCTTTTTAGGTAGCCACGCCTAAACCTTCTTCTCGCTTCAATCGCCTGGCCATCGCATTTGTAAATTTGCATTTTTGCATCGCAGCATGAACAAGGCCGGGAAAGAAGTTTGGGTGCCACCTATGGGAGGTTTGGGTGCCACACCCAAACCCTTGGTAGGTGGTGCCTAAACCTCAAACCTTCTCCTTTTTGACACTTTGGTCCCCCTCAGCTTGTCCTTTGTGCATCCTCGCTTTATCCTTTTGCAATTTTGACCCTCAGAACTTGACATTTGTTAATGTTTTAACAGCTTGATATTTTTTGTCATGTCATGTATCTCGGGTACGAAATTGGGGTGTCTACAGAGCCCCTCAATGGAGAGTCTACTAACCCGCAGCTTATCGAGAAGACGAACATCGCTTGATTAGAATACTCTCCAACTTCGCTTCATTTCGTAACGAGGAGAAATATGCAAATGGTAGCGCTTATAATGCAAAGAATTTATCAAACCTCCATATCCTAGACATTTTTAGTCGCTATAGCAAAGTTATCGTAATTTTAAAGCAGATTTGCAAATTAAATGCTCGATGGTCTGACCTACTAATGTAGGGCCGCCCACGCATCCCTTAATAAAGAGAATCGCACTGCCGTAGTTCGGCCTCAAGAAAACAAACAACAACCAACAGGATGGATGATGCGTTTCCCCAAAGATAGGCAAACTCAGGAATCCTGGATGGTACTTTTTTTTCCCCAAAGATAGGAAAAACAATGGGACTCTTTTGAAAACTAAGCTTTCCCCAAAGATGTGGAAAGCTTTTGAACTTTTTTTGAAAATAGCTTTCCCCAAAGATAGGGAAAGCTTTGAAACTTTTAGTAAATGGGCTTTCCCAAGACAGGGAAAGCTCTGAACTTTGAAAATGGGCTTTCCCCAAAGATAGGAAAGCTTTGAACTTTGAAAATCAGCTTTCCTCAAAGATAGGAAAGCTCTTGAATTTTTTTTTTTTTTGAAAATGGCTTTCAAAGATAGGAAAGCTTTGAAACTTTTGAAAATCCGGCCCCAAAGATAGGAAAGCTCTTGAACTTT
>JABEVN020004518.1:0-12893 GCA_013146195.2 Codonopsis lanceolata | reverse complement strand
AGGCAAGCATTCGGGTATGTGGGAGATTCGGTGCTCATTATAAAATTTGGATCTAGGCCGGGCATATCTTCGTAGGACCGGGGAAAAGATGTCTCTGAACTCTTTGCGGAGATCAATGGGTGCCTTTCTTTACGGACCTTGGAGGTAGCTGCCGATTAGGATTTCTTTGACTTCATTGTCTAGCCCGAGGTTGATAGTCGACAGGGTTCTTAGTTCTAGATGAATGGCTTTGTTCTGGTACTTGACTGACTTTGAAAGCTCAAGAAGATAATTTTTATCTTTTGGGTCCATTTTATTAAATGACTCATTATCATAATTATTATTTAATGCGTCTTTTAAATTAGGTGCAACTAAGGAATAAGCAAAGACATCCATATTATTATTATTAAAAGCACATCGTACAGGGGTTATTTCATTGTTGAGGATCTGGGGTTTGAGATCCTCAATTATAGAAGTAGCAGTTGGTAGATGACCAATCGTAAAAGCTAGGAAAGGATCGGGGATAGTATATCGAAGCGGTCTACCAGTCTGCAGGTGTCGGGAGGCGGACGGTTGTGGTGTACCAGTGCAGAGCTTATTAGAAATAGACTCGAACTCAGCAGGGAGCTTTTTATAATCAGTGCCTCTGTGTAGCATACCCAGAAAGCTGTCTCCCAGAACACTTATTGGGAAACTCCTTTATTGGTCAACGTATTTTACAACACCTTTATTCTTACTTATCTTAGACTAACTTGCTTTTCTTAAACCTCCTTGGCTTGACTTGTTTCAAAGATTTTCATACTTGCCACCGTAATTTCCTTGTTGTCGATGAGATCCTGAATGGCGTTTCTGAGCATGTAGCATTGATCAGTAAGATGACCGCTGCATTGATGATACTCACAAAACTGGGCATGGTTCCAGGTGATGGGCAATGGTTTGGGTGGACGGTAATTATCCATGGGTTTCAGTATCCCATGGGCACACAATGTTTGGAGTATTTCTGATCGTGCGTGCAAGTCATCGTAATGTCTTTTTTTTCGATTTCTTGGCTTTGGTATATGGCTAGGTCGGGTTTTGGTCGGGCAATTGAGCGAGGTTTTTTTATTTGGGTATAGTTGGAGTGAAATTGGCTTGTCTGGCCCTGGGCCCAGTAGGGATTCTTTTTCTGGTATGCAAATGATTCTTTTTAAGTTCCCCGGGATCATGTGGAAATAGGTATCGAAGGATCAAAAGTGGGAATGATTTTCAGGTCGTGGGTAATAGGCATTCAGTGGGGAGGATCAAGGCCGATTTGAGAATAGGGGTTAGAGTTATGGGTATCGGAAATCATGTTTCCTTGATCAAGGAGGTCATCACCGGGTTGGTAGCTGGCACTTGATGGTTTTTTGGAGGCTTGGAAAAGGATATATTCGGTGATATCATGGGAGTTTATTTTAGGAGAGTGGGAAGTATTTGGAGCATATTCTGGAAGTTTGGCTTTTTGTGAGAAAATGGCAAGAGTTTCTGAAAAACTGGCCAAAAGGTCACTTACCACCTGATCCATTATTCTCTTTGCATGGGCGTCCAGTTCCTTTCTTAACCAAGCCTCAAACCCGTGAGGAGGTGCATACAGGAGGAGTTTCCCTTCTAGTTCCCAAGTTCAGCCATTGTCACTATCTCTCGTTATAGCTTGTTTGTTCTTTGTCGCCATTCCGCTTGGATCCGTACTCCCTCTTAATCGATTCGCCCAAATCATGCTCGACCGAAACCGATACCCTCGATTCGATTTCTATACTATTTTCCCGTATCAACCGGCTAGTATTATCTCTGCCTTTCCAAATTCGGGCTATGTTTCTGAGGAAAATGGGGTTTTGGAGGTATCAGAAGGCTAACTGGAGGCTGTCTGGGCTTGGAGTACAGCGTGCCTTTTTATTAGTATTTTATTATTAATTTTTCTTTTGTTCCCTACAGTTGACCGGATAAGCCCCTACTTTATTTTGACAGTCTCAGGACTTTTCCTGGAACAAGGATTCTTTCTCCGAGTATAGAATCAACGATTCCACCGCTTTTCGACTTTCTCAGATCGGATCGTCCCAGCGGGGCCTATACTCTTTCCGTGATCCACCATCCGAAATGGTCTAGGTTGAGCATCTGAGAATTATAAATCAGCCCCTGTTTATTATTTGTATTTTATATGTTATTATTTTCTTTTTTGTGCGCACTTATTGTATGTATATATATATATATATATATATATATATATTTTTTTTTTTTATTTTTTTTTTTTTGAACTTGCGCATTTTTTTTGACATATATATATATTTTTTTTTGATTTTTTTGACTTTTTTTGGTGGGGCCTCATAATTCGTAAATGCAAAAACGGTCGGTCCGTGAAGTGTCCCGAAAAACTATATGCATTCTAACGTTGGCTTATGCAGGGGTAGGTGCCATGGTGTAGGGTAACAGCTCGAATATATCTAAATGCGCACGTGCGTGTGTATCTAGAAAGCAGTAAAGTCTTTATTTATTTTACAGATATATAAATAGAGAAATAAAGGAAATTTGGCATGTCTTGCTGTTATGTGTGGATTTTCTCGGCTTTTTATGTTTGAGTGCAAGCAAGCAAACACACCATTTTAAGAAATAGAAAGAAAAGTGGGGAAACTATCTATCCCTATTAATTACAAATTTTGGTCATATGTCCTCAAAATAAAATGACGAATGAATGCAAATATGTGTAAATGTACGTAATAAAATGAAAAGAAAATGAACCGAAATAAATAATAATATAGAGCCTAAGTAAAGCCCCAAATTTTGTTGTCTCGCCCTCTGAGTTTTATTGTAATATAATATATATATATATATATATATATTTTTTTTTTTGAAATTTTCAATTTTTTTTATATTATATATATATATATATATATATATATATATATATATATATATTAATTTTTTTTAATATTCTTAAACATGCTTTAACATGCTTATCGAACGAAATGCTAGCAAGATGGAGGATCATATCCACAAATATAGCCACGGTAGTATGGGAACACTTTATTCAAATGCGTAAATTAATATGACAAGCATACCGCAAACTGTAAACAAATAAAAACAAAAAGATTTATTTTACGAGTCTAGCCTTCCATTTTATTTAAAATAAAACAACTCCCCGAAGTCGCCCGTGAGGTTCGGTGCGACCGCCCGCGCCCTGGATAGGGGTGCTGCATGTGCGGGACACCACGCCTCGCTCCACCCTCCCTTGTTTAGGGGAAGACGAAATCAAAAGTGCGAAGAGGAGTGCGCTATATTAGCACGTTGGAATGTGCCTCGTTGCCTTGAGTGGATTTTGTATCCAATATGGGAACTTATGGTTTCCCGCATCAAGTTATCCCTTTTTTAGGGGATACCAGGATATGGGAATGCATTACCCTTTCATTCCCATTTTCCCTTTTTAGGGAAAACGGAAAAGTGCAAAAAGATATTGCGACGCCCCCACTATGGATTTTATTAAAAATAGCCTTATGGCCCATTGATTACTATGAGAGCTTTGGGTTTCCGCATCAAGTTATCCCTTGTTTAGGGATACCGGGATATGGGAATGCATACCCTCCATTCCCATATCTCCCTTTTTAGGGAGAACGGAAAGTGCAAAGAGGGAATGTTGCGAGGCCCCACCGAATCCGAAAGTTTTAGAGTCGCCATCTTTATTTTAAGGCAAATAAAGCAAAACCAAAGAAAAGAAAAATAAACCGAAAAGGTTCTGAGGCTAAGTTACGAGTTGGGAAGGTGCTAGGCACCCAACTCGCCTTTTCGGTCTCGAAAATGGTTTTTGGTCAAGTATGCTTATTGTCATATTTATCTCGCAAATAAATAAGGTATTAAAGAGACATGAAATTTAAACAAATACATTCGTGGCTACATTATTTACGGACTGCAGCCATTTCCTTACAATAATTACAAACATATTTAAGAATATTTGGCCATTATAACGACTCTTTTACAAAATATTTCCTATTCTAATCCGGGCAGCACAACGACTTATATTGACTACATTGCGCCGGATTTAAATAACAACTTTTTAAAAATAAATAAAAGACATAAAATAAATAAAAGACGCTCTTAAAGGTTTTACCTTTAGAGCGGCGGTGGTTTTCAGGAGAGGAGTCTTTGTTGTTTGTTGGTGGTTGTTGTTTTGATTTGGGCGTAATGACGGCTTATTTTCGAGAGTTTGGGCTTGTTGCAGTAGTGACACTTATTTGGGTAGGTTTTGGCTGCGGAGTAACGGCTTCTTTGGAATTTTTGGACCGGGAGTGAGGTGGATGCCTAACAACTAGGCTAGGATCACTTTAACCTATGGGTTTTGATTTGGCGAGTTTGGACGGGGTTTGGAGACTCTAGGGCTTCCACTCACCTATCTCGAACCTCTCGTACTAATAGTATCGGTGGAATATTGACAGAGCTTCGCTGCGATTAAAAATCGCGGAGGAAATGAGCAACTGAAATGAGAAGCCGAAGGCTTCTATTTATAGTGAAGGATGAGGACACGCTGGGAATTCTTCAATTTCTTCCTCCTGCATTGATCAGTTGTACCATGTGCTTCGAAGCTTGTACATTTTACATCTGAGAGAGTGCTACAGTGAACAACTCGGTGGCAACATTGCAACCCTTGGTGCGGCACCAAGAGGCCTTGGTGCGGCACCAAGCGCCTTCCATCTTTCAATTTTTTGCACTTTCCCCCCAGCTTCACTGTTTCACAGATCGCTTCCTTTTGCATTTTTGACTCATGTAACTTGACATTTGTTAAGTTTTAACAGTTCTTGATATTTTATGTCAGTCACATACCAGGGGTATGAAATTGGGGTGTCTACACAATCTTGATTTGAAAACCCTCACACCTGAATTACTTCACCTTGGCCGGCCAAGAACAAAGAACACCCCCGCCTCTTGGAGAACACAAGTCCAACGATTCCTTCTCTAGACCACGCCCAAACCGCCACGTAAACAACCCTTAATCTGGTCCGAAATACTCCAGCAAATCACTTCCCCAATCTGCTCCAACTCCCTTGGCCAAAGACTCCAAGGAACCAAGCAACGACCACGTTTTTGTTGAAGCCTAGGTCTGCCACGAAACTGAAATAAAATAAAAGAAGAAATGGAAAGGGATAGATCGGTTTCACTCACTTGCAGCCATTAATTGTTGTATCTGTTTTTTGCCTTGCTCAAATTTTCTTTGCAACATCATTCTAAATAACAACTGGTGCTTGTTGGCTAGTTTCACTAGTTTCTGAAGTGCTGAAGTGCTGAAGTGCTAAAGTGCTTACTGCTAGTTTCAATGGTACACTTGATTTTGCTCATTTTTGTAACTGAAAATAAACATTAACGTGTAACTTTGTTTTGGATGGATGAGATATTGCAAAACTCGATGTTGCATTAATATTAATTGGTGCTACTAGATAACCATGAGTGACGTTGCTATGTGGTTCGGATCATCTCCAAGTATATTGTCTCAGTTTACTAGGATGCATGTTAATTACTATTTGTTTAACAGGGTATCTTTATTTGTACAGTGCTGAAAAGAAATGATTACACAAAGTTAGATGTGACAATTGACCTAAATTGAAGTTGATACGCTAATATTGGTCTTCCATTTCCCATAAAACCTTTCCATTGTGAAGAAACCGTGCTATCAATTCGCTTGGTCTAGGAACCGTGCTTTATGCATTCAGCAAATTGTGCCTAAAATGCTGAGTTTGGGTGCTCTCAGTGTTAGGATGTTGTTGTTGAACACATCTATCTATTAGATGAAATGATCAATTTTCTAAGTCCATAAGAGAAATGTTTTCCATGGAGCAGTACTACCCATGAGGAGCAGGTTCAAACCAGTTAGCTAGACCTTCTAAGTTTGAAAATTCACCACTAGACAATCTTTTTTTTTTTTTTTGGAAACTTGAGAATCGAATTCATACTCTCGAATGGTTCATTAAGAGCATACACTACAACGACATTCACAAGAATTTAACCTTTGAGCAAAAATGAGGAGCCTCTTCTGCAGCTTTTGCACACCATAGGTTGATTCTTTCAAGGGGATGTTCCCCAACAAATATCTAAAAAGTAGACAGAGAAATGATTTACCAGCGGAATGATTCTTGTGCAGGTAAAATGGTTGGATAGTGAATTCAAAATACCTTCCAAAACCATGATGATATAGTCCACGAAATTTGTCCAAACCTGTAGCTCTACAATGAGTTACCAGCCTCATTACACATCTGTAAAACGTCTTGAGCGCTCCCTTAATTTCAAATAGAAATAAGAAAACACACCATTGGAAACTCAAGTTTGTTTATGTTTCTTCAAAAAGAAGAAGTTCCTTTGGAAACCCAAAACAGCCTGAACCAAATGCCAAAAACCAATCTCTAGCCAAAGCGCAGAGGGCGAGTACAGAAGCCAACGTGAACTCTGCCACAGAAACAAATTGCTTAACCTGCTCTCGCCAGAACTACGGACTATGATATTAGGATCGGGTACAACTTCCATATACATATGTCGCTCAATATATATAACATCAATAACATTTTGACTCTGTTCAGTTTCAATCCCACCAAGCATTAACAGGCCATATCCAGAACCACTCACATCTGATATTCTTATTTCATCCCCCTTTTCTTTGCATGATTAATCCTGAACGACACGCACAATCTCATCACTGGAAGTGTAGGCTATGCAGATTGAGAGAACTACTTTATAGTTACTTGCAGTGGCAACAATAACCCACTCACCTGCCAACCTAATAGACTTGTTCAAGATTTTGAGGTTTCCTATGAAATATACCCGAACTGCATATTGGTTCACTATGCTTTCCTCTTCAATGAATGCTTCGATCTCCGCCTGTATCAAGTCCATAACGGATTCCACTTCTTCAGGATGCCGCTTGAAATTATCAATGCTGAAGGGGTATATTGTCACATACTTCACTCCCAGCTCATAACAAAATTTCAGCATTGGAGCTGAGAACCCAACCTTATGGCCGGCTCCTTACATCAAATTGTTCTGCTTTCCATTATGAAGGCAATGTGATTTGGGATGGGAGCAACAAAAAGAACACAAAAAATGCATTTTCTTAAAAAACTACCCAAAGTCTCAAATATTTGAGTTCCTTGGCTAGGGATCCTTTTATCCATATCAAATTAAGTAGTGCTAACTCCCTATAGTCAATACGACCTTTAAATATTATTTTCAAGAAATCTTTGAGAGTGAGCGTCTTGGAAGTTGGAACACAGAACACCACTAGACGATCTGATAGTTACAAACTACAAGTAAACAGAACACTCTTAATGTAGTTATTAAAAAAATATTGGAATGATTCCAAATTTTTTAAATTTCTGATGCAAATATCACAATTAGTGACCCAAAACTTGGATCTACGAAAACTTTGATAATTACCTTTATCATGTCTCTCCATCACGAACCATTAATACTATTATAATCCCTTTGTTCCTCTGTTCCACTCAAAGAGTTTATAAAAACAAACTGTAATGTACTGTAACACGAGATCAAATCATACTGTAATGTCTTGTGTTTAACAAGGAAGATATGGCTTAACATTTTGTCTTTATCTTTAAGGACCTTTCATTCAATATGTTAGTTTTACAGAGTCAGTTTTGTTTCTATATTTCACTTTTAATTATCTAGACATGGAAACGTTTCTGCAACATTTAGCCTTGTCTTCTTGCTAGTACTTCACAGGAGACATCTCATATAACTTTATCTAACTGAGAAGTGATCTCATTGCAGGCTGTTGTATTAGCTGTGTTATTAGTTGCTGAGAGAGATTGTACGGGTGTGGGCATTGGAGGGGGGGGGTGGTTGAGGGACCAGGGGTGTGTCTGCTTTTCGAAGTCCTAGACTCCTAGACATATTGAGTCCTCCCCTCTTGGTTTGTGTCAGTTTGAATGGACGGGTATCATAAAATGATTTATAGGAAGCATGAAGGATATTCTCCTTGCAATAATGTTGCAGGCTTCCAAACACACTACACTAATTAAACTCTTGTGTAAATCTTATCAAGAATGATTCAACTATGGCCAGTGTAAACAATTGAAAAAGCTTCTTCCTCTCTCATCCCCTAGTTATTTGTTTTCTATTTGAGTTTTATGGAATTGCACCTAATATTTATGATGGTTAAGGTAGAGTTGAAATTTTTCATTATAACCTTTGGAAGTGATTATACTGAAAAAGGTTGTTAAATTATGCAGTTGTGATACACTGGTAAAAGTATAATAATAATCGGTTCTAGTTTCTTTATGAGCATGTTATCAACTTGTATTACTTTACGATTTTCATTCACCATCTTTTTTTGGAACTAGCTAGTTAACAATATATAAAGGAAAAAACCAATCCATTATCACAATGTAATCATAGAGAGGGGTAAAACTCTTTTTCATTTGATGATGATCATTTGAATTTGGTTTGATATAGTTATGTAGGGATCACAAAAAGCCTAACAACCTTTAGTTAGGGGAATAACAATAACAACTTGATAACATCTATTTAAAAACATTGCCCATTTACTTTCATGATTCTTTTTGTAGTTCATAATTCTTGTTTTTAATAATATATTTATTTTTATTGATTTCACAATTTTTCTCACAATTGCTCTTATTTTTCATTTCTAAAAATGAAATGCGAATCTAGATCAGAGGGTACCGGTCATTATTCACAGGGACACGTAAGTGAATTTAATTTCATTACTTGTTTATACCATGCAAACATGATATTAACAAAATAATTGCAATATAATGATTAGAAAAAGATTTTATATTTATATTTAACGACTGTAGATGGCTCCCTTATCTTGAATAGAATTTAACTATAGTAAGTGAATGGTACTTGGTGCAGTTGTTTAATGTTATTATATAAGTTAAAACTGTGTTAAGAGAATTGATGAGAAACTTGGATTTACAATATCTACTAGCGTTGGTATGTGCAATAATAACGGCAGTCCAATACTTGTACATAAAAAGGTAACTGAATTTAACTTAACAATAATGTGTCCAATACATGTACTTAGGTTTACCCTAAACAGCGTAGTATTGATTATTGAACTAGGTCAAAACCTAATACGTAAGTTGGAGGTTCTGCAACTAGCAAACAGATATTCATATGATTAATAAAGTAAAGGGTCTAATGTCGGGAGGCAGCCTCCCATGCTGTGTGCGTTTTTTGATACAAACCTTGTGTTAATCTCTCCAAACTATTGATAAAGAGCTGGAGAACATACGTCGATTATATGATGCTAGGCCACTGAAGGTGCTTATTCCAGGACCAGAATTTGTTGAAAACCCATGAGATTGGTACATTTGTAGGAGGCTTATTTTTGGAACAAACTTTTGCTATCTCTACATTATTACTGATTTCCATTACTGGGGGTGGGGTTGGGGTTGGGGTTGGGGTTGGGGTTGGGGTTGGGGTTAGGGTTAGGGTTGGGGTTGGGGTTGGGGTTGGGGTTAGGGTTGGGGTTGGGGTTGGGGTGGGGGTGGGGGTGGGGGTGGGGGTGGGGGTGGGGGTGGGGGTGGGGTAGGGGTCGGGTGGGGTAGGGGTTGGGGTTAGAGTTGGGGTTGGGGTTTGGGTTAGTGTTGGGGTTGGGGGTGGGGGTAGGGTTGAGGTTTGGATTTTTTTTATCTTGAAAAAGCTGTGTTAACAGTTCTGATGTGTGTTCTTGGCATCAGCATTATTGGAATTTTTTGTCCTGAAAAAACTGTGTTAACAGTTCTGATGCCTATCCTTGGCATTAGCATTATTTGATTTTTTTTGTCTTGAAAAAACTGTGTTAACAGTTTTGATGCCTAGCATTGACATCAACATTATTTGATTTTTTTGTTTTGAAAAAAAAGTGTTAACAGTTCTGATGCCTAGCATTGACATCAGCATTATTAGATTTTTTTTCTTGAAAAATATCTGTTAATAGTTCTGATGCCTAGCATTGGCATCAACATTATTGGAATTTTTTTTTTCTTGAAAAAAGTGTGTTAACATTTCTAATGCCTAGTATTGACATCAACATTATTTGATTTTTTTTATTTTGAAAAAACTATGTTAATAGTTTTGATGCTTAGGAGCATTATAAGATTTTTTTTTGTCTTGAAAAAACTGTGTTAACAGTTCTGATGCCTAGCATTGACATCATCATTATTGGATTTTTTTTGTCTTGACAGTCCGGATGAGATTTGTCTTCATTAATGACATTTTGGTTATTTGGAAACCAATTTGTAGTTTTATGAAATGTCCAAAAAATTGATGGACCTAGATGAAAACATTTTTCTAAAATTATACCCACTTGAAATTTGCCCTATTAATAAATGGGCACATACTTACCCATCCATTTAAGCTCCTCACCCACATGGGCTGCCCACACCAGCTCATGGTTATATGATTGAGCCCAAAAATAGTCGTGCTAAACTAGTGATATAAACTATCCTAGAGATTTGGATAGACGAGAGACGAAAAACTCTGAATCGATGAAGATACATGCTAAATTCCGACCATAACTGTCCAGTCTAGAAGATGCAGCATGCAAGTCTTGCCTTAGCCTTAGTGTCATGTTCCTCGAGAAACGAATGTTAATTAAAGTTTGATTCAACAAAAATTGAGATCGAGTTGAGACGGAAATGGTTTTGACTCCTTGTATCCATACACACTATCTGGATTTCAGACAATTGAGCTTCAAGTTATTGGCATTTGTTTTTATACATTCTTGGTTTTGTGTAAAGTACCTGACTAGATCATACAGAAGTCTTGCTCTAACACATTAATGGAATGGACGATCACTTTGTTTCCCGAAAATTCCACGGCCAAATGTCGAAGAGAATACGTCTATAAGGAGTGAGAATTGTAACGTCACGAATGAAGTGATGGGGAGACAGGACAAAGCAGCCAACACAAGGATTACCCATCCCATTTTCTCGCCAAACTCTAGGTAGACTGCGGTGCTGAAGACTATGATCATCGATGTTATCGAGAGGAATAGGATCAGTAGACCAAGTACGAACCTTTTTGGCAGGGCATGTAGAAAATCATGCTCTGAATAACGAGCTGTCAGGATAGACAAGAACATTAACAAGGATGTCGTGGAAGTGAAAGAGAGATTGCATCTGTGACAGCAAATAGTACAAAAGTGTCATAGTCTTGTCCGCGTTTGAAAATAGGGAAGCCAGTATCCCCATTGTTTCCACCTGGCACAGTAATTGCTGATGCAAAGACCATTGTGATGATGAGTGTTGCTGCAATTGTACGAGTTTCTTTGTATCTTTCATCCATTTTTCTCCTTCTATCACCAACTCTTTGTGATCTCTTGTGACTACCATTGCAGGTGTCTCTCTATTAGAGTTCATCATCTCAACACATATTGGATTTATCTTCCCCACTTCCTATAGGACAATATGTATACATAGCTCTTAAGTTCATAGTCATAAAAATGGAGAAAATTTGAAGTATGAGGCTGGTATGTAAGCTAATAGTATTACCTTAAACCATTGTAACTCTCTTTGCATTTGTAATGTTGCATCAGAAACAAGATTGAGTTTATATGAAGGGAGCAATGTCGACTAAGTGCAAGATGTTATTCCCAATGTAAATGAAAGCCACATGCGTAATATATTGTTGGTATCCGTTCATCGATATACTAGGTTAAATACTTTTTCAGCGATTTATAACGCTAATTGAGTTATATAATGGCGTCTATTGTTATAAGACCAAAATGCAGCGGGAAGTATATCACGATCCCTTGACAACCTCAGCGATGCCCAAGCTTGCTTTGCCTTAGTGACTGGTTCATAGGTGCGATTAGTGTATGCTCTCTGATCATTTAATGATCTTATACCTTCGCACAACCATTTAACCAGTTGCACGACTTGATGATGAGCCAATTTCTTTTCACCAAGCTTTTTGATTGTCGGCACTACAAAAAGAAATATGTGGGTTGCAAATTAAAATTACAGAACTCTCAATTTCTACACTCTTTTCTCAAAAGTATATTTTTTGTGACTCACCCAATAATCCTATGACATCCCAAAGCATGACATGCAATCTCTCGCGAATTCTACAAAAGAAATATATTCCTAGTGGAGTTAATTTATGCAAGATATATTTCTTGATATACGATCAACAGGATAATGTTTAGATAAATCAAAGATGAAGGATTACACCTCCCGGCGATTGCACCCTCTTATGCAGCGCTTTGGAGTCGGTAGTTGGGTGCTCAATGTCGAGGTCACCACCTTTTGGCACATCCAAAAATGTTGTCGAACTTCACAGGGGATACCTTCAAGAAAAGAAAAAACAAAATGAGAAGATAAGACAACTCAATTCTTAGCACACTTAATTTTACTCACTGTTAAAAACAAAATGATAATATACACAATTTTCGAAACTTAATTGAATGTCTTTGTGGAATGTGATTTTTCAAAAGAAACTAACAGGAATAGATAAATTTTTGCAGGAAGTTAAGGCGGTGTCCACTTTGGAAGGAAGAACTCTTTCCAGCTATCGCGCTCAAAGGAGGAATGCACTTCTGGGTTGGTTCCAGTTTTGCCAAATGTGGATAGCATTTAATCAAATCCAATGCGATATCTGTAAAATATAGTAATCAAAATTGTATGTCAAGTGCTGAAGAGATTCAAAGACTTTATATTGGATTAGGGAACTTCTATTCCCAAGCAATAACACTTTTTGCAATGCATGGAACCTTTGGATGTGTGCTCCCTTTTTTCCTTTCTTTTTCTTGAGCACGACACCTAGCAATTTTACGGACATTTCAATCCACAAAGTGTGAAAAACACGACAAAGGTGTCCCCTAATCAATCTAAAGACACACGTAACGTTAGCCACCTAACAACTTATAGATTAACTTGTCACCAAATTGTTACGTTACGTGTGCC
>JABEVN020004517.1:0-12925 GCA_013146195.2 Codonopsis lanceolata | reverse complement strand
AACTTTTTGGTATGTGTGCAAAAGTAGACGGATACGTGAATGGCCAGCAATTACGGTGAGTTTGGCAATGATGTTTTGAAACCATTATTGTATTGCTTTCTCATTGGCCTCACTTTTTTTTTTCTCTCCATCTCTCTTACTTTAATCGCGATTCAAAAATAGAATAGAACATTAAACTTTGAACCGTGGTGCAAAAATTAATTTGAAATTTATGAACCGCGATTCAAAAATAAATAGGAAATAAAACTTTGAATTGCGGTGTAAAAAATTAATGCAATGAAAATTTATTAACTGCGATTCAAAAATAGATTAGGAAATTAGACTTTGAACCGCGCTGCAAAAATTAATGCAATGAAATTTATGAACCGCGGTTCAAAAATAGACTAGGAAATTAAACTTTAAATCGCGGTGCAAAAATATTATCTAATCCATTTTTGCGCCGCAATAGAAAAGCATAAATAGCAGTTTACGCCCTTCACCTTCTTCTTTCATCTCCTCTGTCGTAAGCCTTTTTCTTCCTCCTCCTTCTCTGCCTTCGTCCCGACTGAAAAATCTTTCAACCCAGCATAAATTCATTATAATTTCGTATTTTATGAATCAAAAAACTCGTTTACCTTTCTGGGGCGCTGCCCTCTCGATCCCCGTTTCGTTGCACACATTGTGATTTTTGAATCCAAAGTGTATTATCGGAACTGTTGAAGAAGATGATGACATTTTTGAACAATATTTCGAAAATTGGTCTTTTACGGTTGAAAAAAAAGAACAGTGGACTTTTAAGGTTAAAAAGTTTTTAAAAAGGATTAGACAGAATTTTGCCATAATTTTTGTCCATGCCTATTTAGTTGCCCACTAAGATATGGGCATGAACACATTTAAAAATTCAAATAGGTACAAATAAGTAGGGGTGTGCACAGGCCCTAAGCCAGCGGGCATTGGTAATGCCTAGTATAGGCCCATATGGTAGCGGGCATCATTTTAAAAAGCTCAGTACCATAGACAAGCCCACGGGCATTAGTGAACGGGCACGGGCGGGCACAGACTTAGATGGGCTCTCCGATTGATTTTCATGTTTTTAAAATCACACAATATAATTTTAAAAGTCTTGGCAGCTGAACCTGAAACATGACACCTATTCACCTACATAGTTCCTCCAAATCCAAACTGTGACTAGCACAAAAATTACATTATTTATTATGTAATCTATTAACTATTACTAAAACAGAAGCCGCTGCTACCACGTGGCGGCTTTCTGTTAAATGCTTCAATTTTTTAAAGAATTTCATGCTTCCATGTGTCACCCTCATAGTAATTGTATTTTTTTCTTTTTTTTTTCTACGAAAACCGATTACGGATAAAAATTACTGATAAAAGTTTATGATAATTTTTACGGTTATGATAAGTTTTATCACATATACGGTTAATTTATGATAACTTTTATGGTTATGATAAGTTTTATCACATATACAGTTAGTTTATGATGATTATATCTGTAAAATCAAATGTGATACTTTTGATTTTATACGGTTAGTTTATGATAAGTTTTTTTTTTTTTTTTCCTGCGGATATATGTTTTGCTTTTTTTGGTTTGGGATTTTGTGATATTATAGTTTATCACAAATTGAGTTTTTTATATTCTATTTTCACTCAAATTGAGCCAATTTAAATTTGTTCTACGTGTTTTGTGTGTGTGGGCGCGCCCATGCGTGAATTTGAATTGCTTTAAAATGTTTTTTACTTTGTTTCCAAGATTAATGATATTTTCTTTTTCATTCTTCAATAGAATTCATTGACTTTTTTTTCTTATAAGTCTTCATCCGTTGTTTTGTGCTTTTGTGACAATTTTGTTCCCCAAACTGATATTGTTGTAAATATATAACAAGTAAACTATGGAATAATTGGTGAAAAAGGAGGCTGGAAAAGAGAACAAAGTTATGAAAATAGTAACTAACATTGACCAATCCAATGTTGCATCTTCTCATTTGAGTATATGTTTATATGATAATTGTTGCAATAGACTGTAAGCTGCGGTATAAATTTTTATTTTTGCAATTGCATTGCTTGCAGACAACATAATCAATGGTTTTTATATTGTAATGAGTTACTACAACCTGCCCAATATTTTTTATCTATGTTCTTAAACGCTTCATGATGAAGACGATAGACATCATCCTATTGCTATTCGATTTGAATAAAAAAATCTCATTATTTATTTCTTACTTAGTGTAGAATTTGTTTTATAAGAGTATATTGTTTAGTAAAATTAGTTCAAATGTCGCATTTAATAGGAGCATTTCCCTTGGAAAAATTTATAAAAAATTGTTTAGTAAAATTAGTTCAAATTTTGACTATGTTGTAAGATTGTCGCTTCTTTGTTATTTTGTTTCGACACTCTTTTTTATTGTGTTAGTTTTTTGAAGGCTATTATTTTAGTTCTATACGACATCATCTATATTTCCACACCATTTGGTATAAAAGTTAAGGGCGTAATTGTATTTATTTACATTTAAGCCTCTGATGCTATCAAATCAACCACAAATATTGATTATATTCACAAACTTAAGAAATAAAAGAGAACAAAAAGATTTATTTGAACGCTATCCAATTTTAGCAATGAAAAGAGCCGTAAAAATCTAAGGGCAACCAGAGCCTTAATTGTTAAAATGTCAAGTGAAACCTAATCAATTGAGTCAGATTTCATCTTAATTTCCTGATTTTTATAATGTTATTTTGTTCTTTTTGTCCCCTTTTTTCATTCAACAATCATGTATAAATTCATTTAAATAAAATGAAGATTTGGAATGTGTTTGTGTTGAAGGTTATTAATACTGATGTCTATAATATTTTTAATCCAACAATACTAGGTTTACAACTATCACTACTATCGTTGCACTACAATAATGTTATATTTAAATCTGTTTATACAACTATTGTTACTACTAAGTCTGTTAATGTAAGGGGAAAAGTGTTTTGAAGAGAGAAAATTTTGTCATTTACTAAGGTTTAGTTGTAGCGATAATTAGTTGTAAACCTAGCATTGTTGCTTTTTAATTGATGTAATTGTATAATTAAATTCAACTTTTTCATCTTTACTTTTTATACATTGAAGTCTCTAAAAGGTTTGTATTAATATAGATTATGTGCATCTCACATGTGAATTATTAGATTAGTATCCGTGTGATTTTATAGAAAATTGATTAACCACTATAGAAACAAAAACACTTGACAATAGTTTCTCACTATATAGTGTACTATTATCATTTTATCAGTCTTGCAGAAAAAATACATCTATTTTTTGATCTTTAAGTTACTTTTACTTACAAACACAATAATTAAGCTAAAAAACAAAACCCAAGTTGAAAAATTGTGCATCGCACCATGTAATAACCTAGTTATATAATAGACTAATAGAGGTTAGATTGCTCGGGCAGTAGTGCAGTACATCTTCTCAAAACCATTAAACCACGACTCAATGACTCGTAGTCTTATAGTGACATACTCTAATAGTCTCATCTCTGGTACTGAACATACTCTAATAGTCTCATATATTGATTACATTCAAATTTTAATCAACAATAACAATAAACAATTATCCTGAACATCAACTAAGAAGAGGTGAATAAGGAACATTAACAATTATCCAAAAACCATGACAAAACCACAACTCATAGTTTCTCATATACGGGCAGATAAATGAAGGAGCAGCAAGCAATCCATTAGCAGCAACCAAGGTCCAAGGAGCAGCAAGCTCTCATACACCTAAAAAAAATACCACATTTTACTCAATCCATTAATATTCTAATAAAACTGAATGTTAATGATAACAAATACAACAAATTAATAAGGTAAAAACAAGTAAAAAAATGTTACCTTTCTCAACTTATCATCTCTGATCAATCATCCTTAAAACAATTTTCAAAAGATATGGGTCGACTTTTCAATTCATCTATAAGAAAAAAAAAACTAAATGTCAAATAAGAACATCTAATTGACAAAGTAAATAAGCAAAAATTAATAAGAATTGACAATTTTTTACCTAATTCAATCTTCTCAAGTTCGTCTTGCAAATCCTCCAAAACTTGTATTTGAATGCATTGGCTCTCAATATCAACCGGGGACGCACGAATCCAATCTTGTGTGCATATAAAAGCATTCACCGTCTTAGGAGTAAGTAAACTCCTAAAAGGATCTATCACTCTCCCTCCCGTGTTAAATGTCGACTCACTTGCAACCGTAGAAATTGGCATGGCCAAAACATGCCTTGCAACTAGAGAAAGGATTGGGATTTTTGAAGAATTGTTTTTCTCACCCATTAATCTTTCATTTTCAACACGATCCCTCAAGTAAATGTTAACTTCCGTTTTGCCAATATCATTTTCTTCCTCAAGATGTTTTAAGAAACCATCCTCCAAATCATCAACTTCCATTTTACTGGCACTTGATGAAGAACCCATGAAATCATCATCCAAATTTATTTTCACCTCTTTGCTTTTATAATGATCATACAACTCAATCAAAGTTTTAATCACTCTTTCCCCCATTTCCTTAACTCTTCCTTCATCCTTCCCATACATTCGTTTAAAGCAATAATTCACATAAGTCATCTTATGACGAGGATCTAAAACCACCGCTACATACAAAAAGAAATTCATATTTTCCATGTTCTCCCAATATTTTTCATATTTTCCCCTCATTTTAGAAGCCATGTCTCTTGCTTTTAGATCATCATTATTCATACACATTTTTCCCAACTTACATTGTAAAGATACAAGCTCACAAAAAAATAAATTTGAAGTTGAAAATCCTTCAAATGAAAACTTTGTCATTTCATACAAAACAAGAAATCATCAAGATAACCAACATTTTGATCAAAGTTCAATGTATTAACTTCAAAATTCATCATAATTGGCAAAAATCATTGGCAAGCCCAAAATCAACAATGGGATGAGATGGGCACCAAAGCCCATTTTGAATTAATCTGAGCTTGAAGGCAAAGTTGAAGCACCACAACCTGATTGTTTTGAACTGATTTTGAAAGAGGCTTCTTCCAAGAAGATGAAGAAGACAATTGTCAAGATTTTAATACTATATTTTACTAAAAATTTTAATCTTGCATGTGATGAGATTGAGAATAGAATATCAATAGATGTCTAGATGGTTGAGTAATTAATTATTAAAATAATAGGGTTTGACTTTTAGGCTTTTATTTTTAGTAATAGCTTTATTAGTTTAAGTGTATTATACTATTACTATATTTATATATTATAATTTATAACTTATAACATATAAATATAGTAATAGTAGAATACACAATTACACATAAATTAAATATATAGGATTTGGTCAAAAATCTATAATTAAAAAAAATTTAAAAAAGTTATCATAGAAGAGATCTGTATAACATTTGATCATCTAGAAGCTGGGCATTTGACTCATCTAAAGCCCATATTTTCCAGGCTTTGGCTTGATGGGCATTGACGGGCCCTGCTCACCCCTAGTCTCTACATTAAGTAGGTTGAATTCCACCTAGTATCAACATCAAGAGACAATCTTTTACTACACTTTATGCCTAATTTTTGAACACATGACTCAACTTTTGCAAGCCTTGCAGGAGATGACCTCACATATCTTACGGCATTTCGAATTCTCACAATTTCCTCCTTTTGTTCCTCAAGACCTTCCCTCACAACAAGATTGAGAATGTGAGCACAACATCTCAAATGCAAAAACTTATAGTCCAATATGGCATTTGACCCACTAAGTTCATGTTTCAAAAACTTAATGGCACCATCATTAGATGAAGCATTGTCAACTGTAATTGTGAAAACCTGATTAATACCCCATTCTTTTAAGCAATCATAAACCAATTTCCCGATTGTTTTCCCTTTGTGATTCGCAATTGTACAAAAAATCGATATATATATATATATATATATATATATATATATTATTTTTTTTTTTTTTTTTTCAAAATCCAATCATCATCTATCCAATGAGCCGTGAGACACATATAGTTGATGTTTTGACATGATGACCAAGTATCGGTAGTAAGAGATACTCTTTGCCCCTTTAAAAGATTTTTCAATTTTCTAGTCTCCTCTTTGTAAACTTGTAAGCAATCTCTAGCAACCGTCCAACGAGAGGGAATTTTGAAGTTGGGGTTCAATTCCCAAAACATTTCTCTAAGCCCCTCATCATCCAAAATACTAAATGGTCTATTACCTTTTATGCACACCCTATCTAGAGCCTTTTTAGCCCTCTCTTGATTAAAGACATAGCTTGTGATACTCGTTCCATTACCCCCGCCCCTCTTTTGCATCACTCTTGAATTGCAAAGTTTAATTTTCTGTCTTTTACCATCGTTTGTAACCCCCTTTAAACCCACATAACAAGGTGATGTTCTACAAGTTTGCTTTAAATGTATACCCATAGCATTTGTTCCATTCTTGCTAGTGTTGAAAGTAAATTCTTTCTTGCAATATGGGAAATAAATCTTTCCCGAATAAGGTTTTGTTGTAGGTCTTTTAAAATGATCCCACACCCAAGACTTGAACTTAGTATCACATGGCTCCCCATCTATATCAATCACATCCTTTGAATTTATTTCAACATTTTTCTCACTATTTGGGTTGTTATCAGTTTCAGTTTCCATTTTTGAAAAGGAAAAAAAAAAGACAAAACACAAATATGAATGTATGACCTTCAATATCAAGAAGAAACTTCTAAAAAATTCAACAACTATACAATTACAACATCAAGGATTCAAGACATTTACTGGTAAGTATTTTGGCAGACAAAACACAAATATGAGTGTGCAAAATAAACAAATTTTTTTTAAAAAAGCTTTATAGGAAACAAAACCTTAACCATAAATAAAATAAAATAAAGGAAACAAACTATAAATGCAAAATCCCCAACACAAAACAAAACCCTAATTGGAAATAAATCAAATAATAATAATACATACTACAATCTACATAGGGCAGCAAAAACAATTAAGGAAAATAATTTAAAGAAGTAAACAAAAAGTAAAAAATTCAACCTACTGACCTAGTATCAACTATCAACTATCAAGTATCAACATCTTACAATCTACTAATCTAGTTCACTATTAATGTTTTTTAATTTACTATAAGAGAGAGAAACAAATAAAGAGACAGAGACAGAGACAAAGCATGATTAAGTTTAACTAACCTGCTACGACGACGAAGAGAGAGGCTACGACGGCGACGGCGACGGCTTATAGCAGCGGCGAATGGCGAGAATGGGCCGGCGAATGGCTTCTGCAGTGCTGCGTCCTTTAATCTGCTGGGCCAGCAGTCAAGGACTCAAGTCTAGCAGGAACAAACAATCAAGGTCAAGCCGTCACTCAAGGACTCAAGTCTCAAGCTACCGAATGAAGCCGAAGGAACGAACTAACGAAGGTAGGCAAGGCACTGAAGGCAGGTAGGCGGTAGCAGTCAATTTGTGTTTTAGGGTTTCACTTTGTCTGTTTGCCAATTTGCCATTTGTTTGAGTTTTGGTGATTTGTAATTTTGTATTGGTAATTTGGTATATCACCATATAATATTATAATATTATAATTGAGTAATTGACTAATCTGTAAATCTGATTCTTTTATGTTACATTGTTACAGGTTACTGTTAGTGTTAGATGTTAGTACTTAGTAACTTAGTGTATAATATATTATTATATTATAGTAGTATATAATAATATAATTTGTGATTTGGTTTATATATAATTTTATATATGATATATCTATTATCTAATATTAATAGACACTAATAGAGTAATTGTATAATTATAATATATTTAAAATTTAAAAACACAATGTGATGATGGGCTGGGCCGCGCTTAGATGGGCATTAGAACTTGAAGGCCCGAGTGTGCCTGAGCCCGTGGGCATCTAACATCTCTAAAGCCCAGCACTATGTATCAGCCCATGGGCACGGGCACTTTGGGCCGGACACAGCGGACTGTACGGGCTCATGGGCTGGGCTGCTCATCCCTACAAATAAGCATGTCCATTTGTGACCACAAAAGTATAGTGAACTAAATGGGAGCCCCACAAGGCACCCACGCTAAGAAATTCTCGCTTTGCTCATGGTTTCCCCCAAACAAACTTCAATCCACGAGATTTGAAAATCTTCCCCTTGTAGTTTTTCAACGAGTACAGCTGGCATTTCGCCAACATTTTCGCACTCGAACGTCTTGCAATTCACTTTGCTTATTATACAAACTGATGGGAGTTGATGAGTTGGTCACTTGCGAGTTGGTTGACGGCGAATGTCGGTGGGGGAGCATGAGCAATCCAGTGGCGAATGATCAGAGTCTATTGGAAAAGTTTGTGTTTTTATGCTCAAAGAATTAAAGGTAAGGGTGGAGGAATTGAAGAAGGCGATGCGGTCAGACCGGGAATTTACAGCTAAATAGTCAACGGTAGAAATGGTGGTTATCGATTAGATGTGTATCTGCTGCAAAACGAAGAGTGAAAGTGGGATGATTACTTGATTATTGATTTTGATGGCCCACATTTGAGGCGGTCAGTCAATTTTCATTTTCTTTTTTCTGAATGATTGAATACATATAGAGTGTTTTGTTTCAGCTTATAAGCCAAAATCCAATAAGTAAGGTATAACACCATTTATGCATTGAAAAGCCAAAGCCAAAATTCTAAGTTTTTTTGTTTTTTTAAAACATGAAGACAACTATTCATTAATAAATATTTGATTATCTCAATTTCATCCTTTTATGAAATATACATAAAAATATGAATACTAATTTTCAAGTTTTATTTCTAACAAATAATTATAACAACTCATAAGCAGATTTTGCCCCTAAGGGGGTGGCCCAGTGGTAGACATGGGGCTTCACCAAGTGTGAGGTCTCAGGTTCGATCTCTTCCATGCCCCCCTTAGGAGGAAAAAAAAAACTCATAAGCAGCTTTTCAACAACTGTAACAAACAGTCTATCATACAATCAGCCACAAGTCATTCAGCCACCAACTTAAGCTATCAGTTATAAGTCATAAGCCATCAGCCATTAGCCACAACAAATAAGCCCATATTGCTGGCGATTCAGTGGGGTTGAAACGACTCGTGACCCTTTATAACCCAAAATTAAACAAGTCGAAACGGGTAACATGTTGGTCCTTTTAACCCATAGTTTCCATCAAAAAACTATATTTATAAAGTAAAAAAATTTACTAGTTGAAATGGGTAACATGTCCGATTTACTTTAACCCGACCCAAGCTGACTTGTTATTTTTTTGGGTTGAAATGAGTGACCCGTTTTGACCAAAATAAAATAAAATAACGGTCGGTTTGAGTAATTTTCAAATCGAGTTGGATGTGTTAACGGGTTTTGAGTTTTAATTGTCATGCTTAGATACAAAGGTTGGCGGAACATTATTCTCACCAATATCGTTTGTTAGCCTACTGCGTGATTTTTGAGTAATTTTTTTATAATATATATTTTTATATATGTATGATTAGTTGTAATTTTTGAGTAATTTTTAAGTAGAAGGAAATGATTTTTTTTTTTGTAATTTTTGTAGTTATTTGACAATTACATGTTAATAAATAAATGGGCGCCCATGCCCATTTATTGCCCGCCTATATATGCCCATGTAATTAAATGAACACCTATTTGTCCGCCCATTAATTAGAACCCATCCCCCGTATGGGCAAGCCCATATCCATCCATGCCCGCCCATTTGACACCTCTACTTGAGATGTTACAACAATGTATGTGTTGCATGAGTCTAAAATTGTAACACAAATGATATTACAAGTTATAATTTATGGTATTATTACGAGTTTTAGTATTAAAACCGTTTAATGATTAAGTGCTCGTTTGTTGCAGTTTTTTAAATGAGACTTTTAACTTTTGACTTTTAATAAGTCAAATTTATAGTGTTTGTTTTAGTTTTTAAGCCAAAAGCCAATAAGTAAGACATAACCCTTCCACTACTAGAAACAGTGCCTTCAGCGACGGAATTCTTAGCGACGGAATTTTTCCGTCGTTGATTAGCGACGGAAATTTACCTTTAGCGACGGAATTTTGCATCAGCGACGGAATTGACCATCAGCGACGGAATTTATCAGCGACGGAATTTTCCGTCGCAGAAGGACACCTTTAGCGACGGAATCAGCGACGGAATTAATCTTTAGCGACGGAATTGAACATCAGCGACGGAATTTATCAGTGACGGAAAATCCGTAAAGCTAAAATTTTAGCGGCGGAATTTTCGTCGCGTGAAAAAAACCGAAATTAATTTCTGAAATATTCGGCGCGGAATTTTCGTCGCTAAAATCAAAATTCCATCGCTAAAGGAATTTAAAATTAATTAAAATTGAATTTCGGTGACGGAAATTTTCGCTAAAGGCTTTTAAAAATTAATTAAAATTGAATTTCGGCGAGGAAAATTCATTCGCTAAAGGTGTTTAAAATTTAATCAAAATTGAATTTCGACGGAAAATTCATTCGCTAAAGGCTTTTAAAATTAATTAAAATTGAATTTCAGCGACGGAAAATTCATTAAGCTAAAAGCGTTAAAATTTAATTAAAATTGAATTTCGGTGACGGAAAATTCCGTCGCTAAAGGTGTTTAAAATTTAATTAAAATTGAATTTCGGACGGAAAAAAAAATCGCTAAAGCGTTAAAATTTAATTAAAATTGAATTTCGGTGACGGAAATTTAAATCGCTAAAGTATTTTTAAAAATAATAATTTTAATTTTTTAAAAATAATAAATTTTAATTTGACGGACGGAAATTTCCGTCGCTAAAAATTTTAAAAATAATTAATTTTAATTTCAATGACGGAAATTTCGATCACGATAATGCAAATTAAATTGAATTCTAATTAATATAAAATATCAAAAATATATGAAATTAAATTGAAATTAAATTAAAATAATATTTGAAATGTTAATTTAATAATATAATATCAATAATTAAAATGATTAGCATCAATATAATTACAAAAATAAAACATTCAAATTACAACAACAACTTAACGTAGCGTAATTAACGTTAGCAAATTGAAATTAAATTAAAATAATATTTAAAATGTTAATTTAATAATATAATATCAATAATTAAAATGATTAGCATCAATATAATTACAAAAAATAAAACATTCACATTACAACAACTTAACTTAACTTAACTTTAGCACGTAACATAACGTTAGCAAATTGAAATTAAATTAAATTAATATTTGAAATGTTGATTTAATAATATAATATCAATAATTAAAATGATTAGCTTCAATATAATTACAAAAATTAAAACATTCACTTCAACTTAACTTAACGGCGTAACGTAGCGTAACGTTAACTTAGAAATTGAAATTAAATAAAATAATATTTGAAATGTTAATTTAATAATATAATATCAATAATTAAAATGATTAGCATCAATATAATTCAAAAATTAAAACATTCACATTACAACTTAACTTAGCGTAGCACTTACGCAACTTAACCAGCAACAACTTAACGCAACTTAGCAACCCAGCAACAGCAGCAACCAAATAGCTTAGCAGCAGCAGCAAGCGCAGCCCAGCCAGCGACAATAGCGTAACATAGCGTTAACTTCCAGCCGGCGAAAGCAGCAACGTGGCTTAGCAGCTTAGCGGCAGCAGCTCAGCAGTTTAGCGTAGCGTGGCAACAGCCAGCAGCAAGCTTGGCAAGCCAAGCCCGGCTTAACTTAGCTTGGCAACTTAGCAGCAACTTAACAGCAGCAAGTAGCAACTTAACTTAGCAGCAGCAGCAGCAGCAGCAACAGCTTGGCAGCAACTTGGCAACTTAGCGTGGCTTGACAGCAACTCGGTAACTTAGCGTGGCTTAACACAGCAGCAGCAACTTAGCGTAACATGCCAGCAGCAACGACAGCTTAACTTAACTTCAGCAACTTGAACTTAGAATTAATAACAAGCAACTTGGTAACTGGCAACTTAGCAATTTTGCAAAACGCGTAACTTAACATAACTTAACTTAGCAACAGCAACAGCAGCAGCAAGGTAACTTAACATGAAAACACGCTCGCCTATTGGCGAAATGGTATAATGAATACAATGGACCATTATGACATGAAAACACGCTACGCTTATTGGCGAAATGTTATAATGGATACGATGGACCATTATAACATGGAAACAGCTGCGCTTGTGCGAAATGGTATAATGGAGTACGATGGACCATTATAACATGTAACACGATCCTTTATTGGCGAAATGGTATAATGGGTGATAGACCATTATAACATGAAACACGATACGCTATTAGCGAAATGTTATAATGGATACGATAGACCATTATAACATGAAACACGACTCGTCTATTGGCGAAATGGTATAATAGATGCGATAGACCATTATAATAAACACGCTTCGCTATTGGCGAAATGTTATAATAGATGCGATGGACCATTATAACATGAAAACAATACTATTGAAATGGTATAATGAAGTCGATGGACCATTATAACATGAAACACGATCGCGTATTGGCGAAATGTTATAACGGAGTACGATAGGCCATTATAGCATGAAACACGATACGCTATTGGCGAAATGGTATAATGGAGTACGATAGACCATTATAACATGAAAACACGTTACGTCTATTAATGGTGAAATGTTATAATGGACTAAGATGGACCATTATAACATGAAAACACGTCTATTAAATTAGCAACTTAGCAGCTTAACGTAACATAACTTAGCAAGCAACGTAACGTAACTTAACTTAGCAAGCAGCAGCAGCAGCAGCAGCAGCAGCAGCAGCAGCGTAACATAGCAGCAGCATAACGTAGCAACAGCAACGTAACATAACTTAGCAGCAACGTAACGTAACGTAGCTTAACAACATAACTTAACGTAACGTAACGTAGCAACAAGCAACGTAACTTAGCAACTTAAA